>RJWM01013378.1:0-53722 GCA_004363535.1 Dasyprocta punctata
CCCGGCTTAGCCAGTACTAGACTTCCCTGTAGCAAATGATGTATCTCAAATGTATTTCTCCCATGTGGGATTAATGCAGGCATGCATAATTTCCAACTGGAGGGCTTTTCATTCATGTAGATGCCATCATTTCATTCATTTTGTAACTTTTAGGTTGAACCAAATTAAATTCCTGGTACTCAACTGTTATAGCCAAAGAAATGATAATATCATATTTTTCAAATAATACTAATGGAGTTTGTCTAAAAGATAAATAAAATGTGGCTGTAATAATTAAGACAAGCTTCTCAGTCAAGATTCCATCTGACGTAGAAAATAGAATACAATTTATATCAAGGGTAATAGAATATAATACTTCCTATTTAAAGAAATATAGGGGAAACACAGCAGTAAAGAATGCATGACATGTTTAAGAAATAGAAAATAGATTAAGATGGGCCTATATCCCAGAGATAATATATATTCCCTCTAAAACCATTGGGATAAGTGAAGAAAAGGTTTGATAGTCTGTAAAGTACAATTTATAATATATTCAGTAAGACATCAATGAAAATATTTTGAATAAAAGATTATTTTTCCTAAGAGAGCTAAGACACAGAACTGTAGGAGGATATACTACCCAGATAAACCATTTTTATAATTTAAAATACAGTGGCATCATGAGCAGTATAGCATGAAAAAGTAAGCTTCTATCTAGAGGATATGGGCAGCTTGATGAAGGCATCAAAAGTTTGTTTATTCTTGCAGACCTCACGAGGGTAAGTTAATGATTCCTGACCTTATGTAGTTGATAAAGTCCTTGTAAAGGTTATATGAAAAATTATGGTGATGTTCATCTTTTTCAGAATATTGGGAAAGTCTGTCTGAGGTAGAATTTAAGGGAGTAAATGCAGGCAAGGAGGATTGTCACCGGGAAGAGAGTCCCTAGGTCAGGAGCTGCTTTAGGTTCACAACATACAGGATTAATGGAGGCCATCATCCATGGCCACAGTGCCATCTTCTGTTCAAGACACAAATGCTACTGTGGCTAATTATTTTCCTCAAAAATTTCCTAAATTAGAAAGGTCTACAGGCAGCTCAAAAAAGCACTCATGTTCTGATGGGACTTTTTGTTTGTGAGAACTCTGCAAATAGCTTCTCGGCATTGCACCACATGGAATGGATAGCGTAAAGGTACCCTTATAGTCAGTGGACAAAGACAAAGAAGGAAAATAGAACTAGAAAAGTGAATATAATTGGGAAAATACTCAAGGGTTTAGAGAACTTGATAATAAGTCCAATTCTGTTTTCAAAATTGTTTTCCTTCTTTCTCATTTGACTTCTCTAAACCATAATTCTATGGGATAAATAGGCATTGAAGTACTACTGATCATAAAGAAGGATACATTGAAATCATTTGTAGGAAAATGGATATACCTTAAGTTCATAATACTAAGTGAAATAAATCAGATAAACATTGAATGTCACGTAGTTTCTCATATGCAAAAGCCAAAGTGTAAATAATTTAAAGAGAAAAATAAAAAAAAAAGATGATATGAAGTAAGGAGACAGAGTTCAGGAGGATGGGAGGGTAATCTGGGGATGGAGGGGGATGAAGGAAAGCAATATGGAAGGGAAGGTAAAAAAGGATAAGTTGTACTATGTATGTGCAACAACTCATTACAATGTATTTACTATGTATTGCAAATGTGCACTAACAAAAAAAGAAACATAATACAAGGTCTGGGTGTGGTGGTGCATGCCTGTTATCCCAGCACTCAGGAGGCTGAAACAGAAGGATCATTGCAAGTTTGAGACCAGCCTGGGCTATGAAGTGAGTTCAAGGCCATCTTGAACTGCATAGTGAGACTCTGTATAAAAAAAAAAAAAAAAAAAAAGGCATACTATCTTTTAAATAATTTTGCCTCAAAATCCTCGAAATCTTAATGGGGCTTATCATTGCAAAAGTGAAAGTGGAGATTCAAAATGATTACGTATTTTCTCAAAGGCACACAGAATTAAGCAGTCAGGTAAGCATTCAGATATAAGTCAATCTGACTGCATCAATGAACTTTTAACTCTACTATGCTGCCATATATATATATATATATATATATATATATATATATATATATGTACTAGGGATTGGACTCACAACCTCATGCCTTCCAGGCAGGTGCTTAGGCCACTGAGCCAAATCCCCAACCCTATTTTTTGAGACACGGTCTCACTCTGCAGTTCAGGCTGGCCTTGAACTCACTTTGTAGGCCAGGCTGGTCTCGAACTTGCAATGATCCTCCTGCCTCAGTCTCCAGAGTGCTAGGATTAAAAGTGTGTGCCACCCACCAGGCGCTGCCTTCTATATTTAACACGAATGCCAAACAAAGCACTTCAATGTCTATTATTTTTATTCACATATTACTCAAAGATTGCAAAGATGCAGAAAAATACTTTCAAAACTTGCTTGCAATTTGAGAACACCACCAGAAAAGAGGATAAATAGAAAATGTCCACAACTAAGGGAATGTTTAAGCAAAAAAAAGGCATTCCAAAAAGTGAAATGGCCCAACATGCTTAAAAACAATGAAATAAGATCAGTTTTGTTGATATGAAAAGGTTTCTAGAATTCATTACTAGGTACAACTAAAGCAAAATCATGCGAACAATGACTTTATTCCACAAAAATATATAATATTTATTTGTAAGTTTATAAAATTAGATGAAGAAAGACTTGTTTGGGATCTACTGCGTTATCATTTATTTCTTTGCTTGCATATAACTTGTATTTCTTAAGGATTAAAATTGGAAAAAAAATGTGGCTAGTATCTAAAATTATTCACAAGTTCCAAATCCTGGGTCTGAAATTGGAGAAAGTAAATTGTTTTTGAGCAGTCCCAGAATACAGTGTTCCTACAAGGTCATCCTGTGGGCAAAAGTCAGGAAGATCGCATGTGTGTATAAAATGTATATGTGTGGGATGTTGCTTTCGCAGTGACAGCTGGAGGAAGGAAAATGGTCAAAGGCTGACCCATAGCATATGGTCTCACAGGTTTCCCGATTTGTGCACACGAAGCATTCTCTGCAAGGTCAAAAACAAGCAAGGAAGTGATTCATTAAACTCTTGCTGTTGATGCACACGCGATGGAGGCTGCAAGTCAGCATCTTTGACATGCAAACTTACACTCCAGTCCTTTATATGAAGAACAAGGAGTTTTCAAGTAAAGACCTAGAAAACTGCGCATGCAGGAGCAAAGAGCTGATACGACACATTGAAGCCCCGATAGGATTTAGACTGTTCAGCCTCAAGTTGCAATTTTCGGGAAAAAAACTCATCGCAATTAACAATTAACACCTACATACATCAGGGAATTAGTCTAAACAGCAATGCTAATGCTCTAACCTGTTATTTGTCTTTTGCCTGGAGTCTGGTATGGTATAATATTTAGTCAACAGGCAGAAAATATGGAATCTCTATCCCCAAGAAGCATTTTAGCATCTGAGCATATATATCTTCTCCTTCAAACTGAATTCAGCTACACATTTTCATGTACAGGTGACTTAGTCAATTTTGTGTTGCTATGAGAGACTGGGTAATTTATCAGAAAGAGTTTAAAGAATTTGAAACTGAAAGTTTCCTTTAGGATTTCTAAAGCAAAGAAATTGATTTGACTCACATTTCTGGAGGCATGAAAGTTCAAACGCATGCTGTTGCCACTTGTACAGTTTTTGCAGAGAATTCTTGCTACCTCAGTGCAATGAAGAGTGAAATGGCAGCAGGTAAGGTAACATCCTTTATTACCACCTGCTCTCGGGGTGACTGACCTAGTCCCCAGAGAATGAAAACACACTTGGGAGAAAACCTTGTTTCAGAAGAAAGATGTTCATCCCTCTTACCAACACAAATAGCTAAATAGATTTAAAGGTCCCAACATCAGGAAAATGGCAAACCAATTTCAACATGCGTTTTGAAGCTATAAACCATATTTGAACCATAGCAACAGGACAGGATAGTGTTCGCTAAAGGATTAGGATAAAGTATGAAAGCTCTATAAAAATAAATAATAGCTTCTTAGAGAAGTGTAAATGTATGTTTCACCTATTAATTTGTGCTTTTAATTCAGATACCTATTTTTTTAAAAATTAAAATATTCTTTTCTTTTTTTTCCTAATGTACTAACTGTGGATAATCTTTAAGACTTGTCTTCTCAATGTGCTGTATTTCTTTGCTTTAACGATTTCATTTATGGCCAAAATCCCTATGATTTCTGACAATACATCTCTAAGTAGATTCTTCACTGTCTTTAAAACTGTGTTTGAATTTGCCAAAGAATATCTTAGATGCTTCACATAATCCCACATACAGTCTGTTCAAAACCTAACTCAATTTAGCATGAAATGACCTCAGTTCATTCATTGTCCATTATTTCTATTTCCACACCCTAACCAGAAACAAATTCGACTGCTTACTTCAGAGTTTTGAGTTATATTTGACCAGATAGTCTATCATCTTAAAAAATTTTTCTCCCAGAGTTGCTAATTATCTCCCATGGTTTTTGCTTTTGTTGAAATTCTCTCTTCTTTTTAAAATAAGTAACTGGCATCTTATATCCAAGTTAATCTCCACTATGAACCTTACTTATCCAATTTGTCCAAAATATGTCTTGATTCTTATATGATAGCATACCTGTGTGGTCCATCAGTGCCTTCCTTGTTTCTCTGTTGTTTTCTTCCAAACAGCTATGATATTTTACCCTGCTTCCCCTATCATGACTAAGTTCTCTAAATTTTATGGCCTTAGAATTACTGATACTCAGTTTGACTAGTGCAAATCACTGATCAAATAAATTCTTAAGAACCTAGCTAAAATGGTCTTTTTTTTTTTTTTTTTTTTTTGGTATCAGGGATTGAACTCAAGACTTCATGCCTGGCGGGCAGGTTCTATGCTGCTGAGCTATATCCTCAGCCCTAAAATGGTCTCTTTGAAAGCACTAGATTAGGTTTTACTTGTTATTCTGTACCCATTTGTTATTTTAACTATTGACTTGTTTTTATGTGAATTTAGCCATTCAATTAACAGAGTATACTGTTACATGTAAACCAAATTCCACAACTCTCCTTAAGGCTAAATGTTTCTGATAATGAGACATCTATTCTTTTATCTGTTTACTACTCATTATTATAATGATTTTATCAAACACCTTGCCAAAGTCGCACCCAGGTCATGTATATTTACTAGAAAATTAGTTGTGTAGTTGAACATATTTTATATAAATAGGTCTTCAAATTCTGTTACATGTTTAAGTTCTTATTCCCCAGTACCATAAATATTTGAAAAAAATTCTTTATGGGTACCTAAGTATTTTTCATTCTGTTGCTGTGCTTTTTTCCTATGACAATATTTTCTAATATGGCATGATCCTGGTTGTTGATTTTTTGTAATATTTCCTGTACACTCAAAATTTTGTTCATAAAGTCTTTGCCTATGCCTGTGTCTTCAACAGTTTTACCTATTCCAAACTTCCAGCAGATTTAGTATTTCTGTTTTGATATTTAAATCTTTTGTCTTTTGGATTTTAGTTTAGTGCATGATGAGAGATGTGGGTCTAGGTCTTATCTTCAGCATGTGAAAAGCTAGTTATTCCTGTACTGTTAAAGATGCTTTATCTTTCTTCCAGTGAAGGGGTTTATCTCCTTTGTCAAAAATAAAGTGGATGAGTGTGTTTATAGTTGTTCCTGCATTTTCTAATCTGTTCTACTGATCCTTGTGTCTGCTTTATCACCAGCACCATGCTGTTTTTATCATGGTAGCTTTGTATTTTAATTTGAAACCAGGGAGTATAATGCCCTCTTCCTGGTTTTTGTGACCAAGATCGCATTTGCTATTGCTCTCTTCTTGTTCCAAATGATATTTAGGATTGTATTCTCTAGTTCTGTGAGGTATGGTATTGGTATTTTGATCATGATTTAAATTAACTCTTTATAATAATTTTGGAAGTATGACCATTTTCACTATATTGGATCTGCCAAAGAACAAGGGATAGCTTTTCATTTTCTGATGTCTTCTTTGATCTTATTTTTCAGAGTAATATATTTTTCAATGTAAAGATCTTTCATTTCCTTTATTACATTGATTCCTAGATATTTCATTTATCTTGATGGTACTGTAAAACATGCAGTTTCCCTAATTTCTTTCTTGGTGAGATTGTTACTTGCTTACAGAAGTACTATTGATGTTTGACTTTGCATCCTGCTCTTCTACTGAATTTGGTTATTAATTCTAAGAGTCCTTTGGTGGAGTTTTTGGGGTCTCCTATGTACAATGTTGTGTCATTCACAAAAAATGATAATTTATCTTCTTTCTTTTCTATTTTCCTTTTATTTTTTTTTCTCTTGTCTAAATATTCTGGCTAAGGGCTGGGAGTTTGGCTCAGCAGTTTAAGCGCCTGTCTGGCAGGTGCGAACCTGTGAGTTCGATCCCCGGTGCCGAAAAGAAAAAAAAATATATTCTGGCTAAGAATTCCAGAACTATATTGAATAGAATTGGTGATAGCTTTCCTATCTTGTTCCTTATTTTAGAGTGAAAGCTTGATTTTTTTTAACCAGTTAGTATGATGCTGGCTGTTGGTTTGACGTAGATGGCTTTTATCACATTGAGATAAAGTATTTGTATTCTAATATTCTGTAGGATTTTTATCATGGATGAGTGTTGGACTTTGCCAAATAATTTTTCTATATCTATTGAAATGATTGTGGTTTTTTATGATTTTTAAATTTTATTTTAAAGAGAGTATAACCAAACAAAATGAAACAGAATAAAGCCAATCAAAATAAAACAATGAAAGTGATACATGACATAAAGCCAAGATAACAGGAAATCAACAATGGCTGCCATAATACTTCTTGTTATCTTCAAAATAGCTGCTCATACCATCAGATGTAAAACAATCAAACAAAACAGAACAAAATAAAACCAACCATCCTTGGTTTTGTTAATGTGATCTATTATGTTTAGTGATTTGTGTATGTCAAATCATTCCTGCATTCCTGGAATAAATCCTACTTGGTATGACAGCATTTCTGATTGGAAGAGTTCTTACAAATTGCATGGCACTTTCCAATTCCACAGAAGTTTTTACCTCTAATACATGTAGGACTAAAGCCTATGTGTTTGGAATTCCCTTGCTCAAACCATTTAAATATTTTTATTATATATCATCCATACTATCTACAAAAAGAATATTTTTTACAGGCAAAACTACTATACAGGTGTGAGCCCTATGACTGACAACTAGAAATTATGTGCCCAATATATCTCTAGATAACTAACACATTCTTCACAATTCCTTCATCTAGTGGTCCCTATCTGTCACTTTTCCTGCTACTTTGAGAATCTTATTGGCTACTTTAGCCTTTGTGTTCTGTGTGTGTTGAACATATTTCCTTGTTTTTCTTCATGCTTAATTATTAAAGACTATAACTCAGACTCCAGAGTTTTCTCTCTGAGGCTCTTAGAATATACAGTTACTCTTTTCTACATTTGCTAGCTCAAGACTCCTATCCAATAATAAAGCAATCTAACAGGAACTGGTTTATGAAGATATTTCCCTGATAAAATTATTCCAAGATTAAGTTGATTTAATAATACTAGCCAGTAATGCAGAAAAGTTGCATATATAGAAAAAAATGTTTATTTTTAAAAGAGATTTCTTTTTTCACATTAGACATCTCATTTAGAAAAGGTAGCCTGGCTAGTCACAAGAGATACATGAAGGTAAGAAAAAAGATTGAAAACTTATCAGAATAATTTTAATGTATTTTCAAGATTCTTTATTCTTAAATACAGAATTATTTGCATCCATAGTATACAATATGAAAAGTAGATAAAAGCACAAGGGCCAAGGTTAGAGCTCAGTGGTACAGCACCTGCCTGGCAAGTGGAAGGTCCTGAGTTTGATTCCAAGTACCAGAACAAAACAAAAAGAAACCCAAAAAAGCACACAGAATTTGAAAATGACTTTTATCATTACCACTAAAATATATACGATACCATAGCATTTTGGTATACAGCCTTTTAAATACACATCATATATCCTAGTTAGGATCATGGACTATTTTTGCAGGCTGTGTTCATATTGAAGTTTTGTCATTTTCTAACAGTATAAGTTTGGGCATTATACTTAAATTGTGTCTCAACTTCCATATTTATAAATAAGTATAAGAGTAGTACTGAACGATTTGTTTAATTTGTTGTCATGATTAAATCAATTAATGCATGGAAAGCTCTCCAGATTGTGACTGGTTTCCTTAATGTAAGTTTTGTTGCTATCTGTTGTTGATAACGATGGCATCACTATATAAATAATGGATTTGAATGTACTATGCAGCATTTTTTCAATTTGGTTATCAAACTACTTTTTATACCTGGTGGTCCATTTTTAAACTCACAAAATTTTATTGTTTTCCTAAGTAATTAAATAGACAATGTCTTAAGTATCTTTTTTGAGCCCCACAGATTTTTAATCAAGAAGTACATTATTTTATTAGTATTTTTATACTCGCTTTTGAACATTTTTGGTTAATTCTTTCAACTTTGAGTCAAATGACATCTCTGACAGTTCAAATATTCTTAACTCCCATTTAGTCTAAAACAATAAATCTATATTTTCTTTACATTATGCTTCCTCCCACCAGCTTACTGTTTCCTTACTTTAAAAAGTAACATCTTGGGTTAAAAATAAGTTTTAGTAATGAGGGAAATTTCTGTTTTGCTCACTCTCTTAATCTTTAGAACAATCATCTTAGATTTGGAAATTGTCCAAAATAACACATAAATGAAACGCGTCACATCTTGTTTTCTATGGTCATTTCAACAAAGGCTAGTATAAGGCAGAGAACTGTAGTGCCTCTGGCCATACAGTAGAAAAGAAGTAAAAATGTGTCATGTGGTCCAATTTTTGGTGATTATAGGTAAATAGGTACAAACTAGAAATGCTTAGAGCTTCAAAAGTACTCAGAAAAATACATTTTAAAAGTTCTGTGCCATGAATTTCAGAGTTTATTTAGAATTGAGTTATTGCATTCTCTTTCAATATCATCACAAGGGGATTACCAGTGTAATTCTGAAAAGACCTTACTTGATATGGCCCATTTCTCTGTCACAGAGGTGTGTAGCGTGAGGAAACACCGTCCTTCATGAATGGTTTTCTGTCTCCTCTTTCATCCGCCACATCCTGCTCTCAGTGAAAAAGCAGACGGACTTCATGAAATCCAATGATGCTCCAGGTACAAAAGACAAATCCCCTGACAGTTTACTTACTAATAAATCACTCCACCAGTCTGTAGTCCTCTTAGTCTTTGACTTTTTGAAAAACACTGTAGTTTTTTCCTTTGGGCATCTGATAGTGGTTACAAAATTTTATGAAAACTAGAGTCAGTTGCATGTAGAGTAGATGGAGAGCCCTTGTGTAGAGCACTATGTGTTTTCAGCCTCCCCATCCATTCTTCATTTTATTTTGCTTATATCTATCAGAAACACAATGTCAACAGAGACCCTTAAAACATAAAAACAGAGAAAATCAATGGATTCAACATAAATTCATTGCTTTTCAAACTGCAAAAGCTGTAGACAAATGAAACATTTGCTGTGGAAAATTGTTGAAATAGTCACATTTTTTTTTTAAGAGCACCACACAATGCTCTCACAGACTGATTGACTTTGTCTAATTACCAGAGTACTCACACGCACTTTATTGTGATCACCTGGTTTCGGGATGTTCATAAAGCAAGAGACACTGCAGGAGGTCGGGAAAAACGCTTAAATAATCCTTACCTGGAAAAAGAAAACAAAAGGGATTGCGTCTTTTACCACTTTGGCACAAAGTGACAAAACACAGAGTACGTTGTGTGTAATTTTCCAAACAAGTCAAAACTTTGCGTTAAACAACTTGGGCCTTTGGCATCGTGCAATTGTAAGGACTATCAACAGAAACATTTTGGCACAGTCTTATAAGGCTCTTTGGAGCTATAATTAACCACCAGAGAGAAACAAAAATTTTTTTTAAAACCCATTATGATTAATTTTCACAGGATGTCTTGGAAACTTTACAGGAGGTATTATTACTCTGCATATTTATAATTAACAGATCACAAACACTAATGTGTTTTCCCAACAGAGACTATTTAAACTAAAAGCTCTGTTGATGTGGGCCTGGAATACACAGGACTGTGTCCCTGAAAGACATGTTTTACTGAGATTGTAGGACGACGCGGTGTGTTCTCCAGATGATATGTCCCTGTCATTACTCTTATTTGGCATGGTCTTAAGGGGAAAATTTCCTTGGCTACCCTTGATTCAGGCAAAATATACAATGATAGGACTTGGGTAGTGTACTTACCTCTGAAAGAAATATGAAATCAATGCAGACAGTGCAGGAAATAATTAGCTTTTTAGTTAAGTGTTGGAATAATACAGGCTCCACTTATGTTTGGAATTTTGTGATCACCTCAGCCAAGTGAGATTGACAAAGGAACTCAAATTTGTGTGAGTGGAATTAGGGAATTCTCATAGAAGTCACCAATGTACTTGAGCAACCATAAGTAATGGGCTGCTAATGTCTCTTTAGAACTAAAATACACTTTTTGAAAATTGTATTTTGCAATACTTCAATTTGTAAATAGTAACGTCAAAGGAAAATGCATTGGACAAAAGAATATTAATGTGATAAATTGCCTGTACCTTGAATCTTTTGTAATCCAGTTCTGAGTGTTCTTTTTAGTGCAGCAGTGTTCAATGACAATTAACCTTATTTATTATGGGATAAAAAATTGCAACCTAGGTCTTTATGTATTTGCTTTTAATCCCTCAAATGGTTGAATATTGGTCAATTTAAAAGTTGTTACAAAATTCAGAGCCTCATTAAGTCCTTTTTTATTTTAAAGAAAAAATAAAAATGACAATAAAACAGAGCATCAAGAAAGATTAGTAGGAGAGTTATAATAATTAATACATTGAGTGTGGTTGTCTTTGTAGTAGTTATTCAGAATACAAGACATGGACATGATATTGTCCAACCAGTATTAGCACAAACCTTTCTTTTCAATGAACTAAGAGAAACTCGCTTTATAACTATCTTGCGTATATATATTTTTTCTTTTTCCCTTCCTTCCTTTCCCTTTCCCCCATCACCGTTTGTCTTTTCTTTTGAGTAGTTTCTTCCCAATTCACATTATCTATTGTACATTTTGGACCCCATTCACTCGTACAGTTTCTCACCCTCATGAGACAATAAGATGTCTACATATATGCATCTAATTAAATCTTTCTGAACATTCATTTCTTAGTCTGAAAGACTCTTAATTGACTTTTAAATCCTTAGCCTATTCAGGCCAGGGTCTAGAAGTGTAACTCAGTAGAAAACACATGCTTAGCATGGATAAAATCCTAAATTCAGTCCTTAGCACTAATAATAATGATGGTTATAATAACAAATTAAACACAAATACTCTAAGAAAACTGGGCACCTAAGTAACTCTTATTTAATCTCTTTTGACCCATTCTTGAATTCTGCTACTTCCCACATCTTTGCAGCATCTCGCTTATAACATCTTGCTTTGTAGAACCTTGCTTGTGATTCTTTTATGCACTACAATGCTTCTGTCTACACTGGGTCTCCCCAACACATAGACAGCATCTGGCCTATAGGTTCCATCATACGTGTAGAAATCTGGGTTAATCATTGTTGAAAGTAAATGATTGTAAGGGTATTCTTTAGTTAATTTTATCTCAGTAAAAGCAGTTGTACACATTAATGTTTATTTCTAACACTTACTAAGAGATGAGGTTTTTCTCAGTTGCAACGTAAGCTGACAAATAGCAGACACATCTTAGAAATATATATATGAAATAAAGAGAACTGGAGTAGGCAAATTTTAAAATTCCAATTGACTTAGTGAAAATGAGAGTTAGAGATAAGTAGAGAGAGAGAGAGAGAGAGAGAGAGAGAGAGAGAGAGAAAGAGATTAAAGAAATACTTAAGAAGTTTTAAACTTAAATTATGGCCTCACATTTTAATTATGGCCCAAAAAGCACATAAATTGGGAAAAAGAAAAGAATAAAACTTTTTTTAATATCATAGTGCAATAAACATGGACAATTTGAAAGCCACAGACTAACTAAAACTGAAAGAAATTCTGCTGATTGTTTTAAGTTTACCTGAAATAAAAATTGTATTTGTTAGCCCTAGAGTTTGAAGTTTTTTTGTAGTTTCCTCAATAAAACTAAATTATTTACAGGAACAGAAGTTAAATAATAAAACAAAACAGTTTAAGATTTCAAACGTGATCCGTTTCATTTTTTTTCCCAGGAATCCACTAACTCATGAACATTGTTTTAAAAACTGTAGGTTTCATTCAAATTATCATTTTAAATATTAAGTGTCTTACATCTCTGGTATTTCAGGAAATATTTCAAAAAGAAAACATCGCAATTTGGCAAACTACTTTTTAAAAATGTTATTGTAGTTTACCGTAAAGGCAAATGAAATAAACCTCATAGGTCATAAGACAAAGATGGGAGACAAAATGACATTTTTGGTTGTTAATTTTGATTCCAAGCAACAGCATCAATATCACTTAAATCAACTGATGCTAAGTATGATATCTGGGGCAGTTTTGATCATATTTGAATGTATAGTGGTACCTTGTTCACCAATTTAATTTGCTCTATGGTTCTGTAGAAGATAACCGTGGTCATGTTTATCACCCATTGTAGCATCAATTAACAGAAGGGTTCAGCAAAACTTTAATTTTGTTTGTGAACTCCACATCAGGTGATAAACATGGCTGTGGCCATCTTCCACAGAACTATGAAATGAATTAAATTCATGAATCAAGGTGCCACTTAGTAGTATATTCATTGCATGAAAGTTTTCAGACTTTAAACATTTGCATTGAGTTCTAAGGTTTCATTTTTTCTAAAAACAAGTAAGATTTCATAAAATTGTATCCAGATAACCCTGCTTTTTCAGAGTTGAAGGAAATTTATATAGTGTAAAAACAGAGAGGAAATGTTCAATTTTTGATTAGATACAGGGATGCTCTGAATATATTTGGGGAAAAGTATTTTATTACACTTCTGAGCAATGGTTATAAAGAAGAACTCTTAGGAAAAAAAAAAAAACTTGAGAAGCCTGGGATAAAATCTCTCTATGGAAAACACAAAAACTCAATGAAATATCTTTTATTGATAGCCTACATTAATTCCTGCACGTTAAATAATACCTATAATTAATTTCATCATTTGTAAAACGGGAATAGGATTACCTGCTTCATTAAGTTGAAAACAACAAGTGAGATCATGTATATAAAAGTTCAGGGTTCTGCATGTTGAAAAGCACTAAAAAACACAAAAGAAAGCAAAATAAACTCTTTTTTTCTTCCTGGGGAAGAGTTTTGTAAAGAATGGACCGCTTAGATTCCTTTTGTCTTCTCTGTACTCACTCATTCTTCGCAATCTCTTGATAACGTAAGCAAGTATTGGTAAAATGATAGAAAAAAGTCTGGTATGACTTCATGGTCAATTAGTTCCAATTCCTGTTGATGGTTTGCTTGTTGACTATTTAAGCAAATGTTTAAATTATGTGACTGTAATCAAATCTTTGTAAAAATCCAAATTGTTTTTGTATCAAGATAACAGGTTGAATATATGATTGCACTTCCTTTCCATTTATACTGAAATGACAGTATGATAATAAAACAGGTAGGAATTTACAACAGTGATCAGCAGGAGACCATGCCCTTAGAAGTCCAGAGAACTGAAGTAAGGAGTAAAGTCAGTGGGTGTGTGAACCAGAGCAGAGAATGCTACCAACTGGGTAAAAAATAAGGAAACTACTATCTGGTTCTTTCCTTACACGTTACAGAGGGGATTCCAATTTAGTTAGCAAATAAAAAGGGTAGGAGTAGGCAATGAAGATACCCCTGGGGGTATTTAAATAAAGGACTGTCTGCCCAACAGTAATAGTAGTTAGGCATTTTTCCCTCCCTCATCATCTTTGTCTCTCCTTGATCTCATTCAGCATTTGATAAATCATTGTGACAAATTTTTACCACCAGGGAAAATATTTTAATTTCTTCCAGAAATTCATAAAACCAGAGGTAGATTCTAGGGTTTCAGAGAGAGAGAGAGAGAGAGAGAGAGAGAGAGAGAGAGAGAGAGAAGCATAGCAGAGGCATAGGAAAATACTCTGAGGTTTTGAAACTCTAAATAAAGTTACTCTTTTTCCATAGAGTTGAGGTTCTCTTATCGTCTGTCTTTCCCCTTAAAATCAATGAGAATATTAAAAAAAAACTTTTTATAAGAGAAACATAGACACCTCCATTTTAATTGAAGGGAAGAACCAAAATTCTTGAATCTGAGCTGTTATAACAAGTGCATTGGGGCTTACGTTGTTTGCTTCTTAAACACATTTTTTGGAAAACGTTCATGATGAGTTAGGAATATGGTCTATGGTTACATCCTTAGGGCGAGAATGTTCTGCCCTTGACTGTTTCGTTTAGCTGGGATGTGTCAGATGAGGCTAATGAATATGGTAGGAAAAGAAAAGACAAACATCCCACCAATTTTTACGTGTTGATCTCACTACTGACATAAATGTACTGCTTTAGGATTTCCCAGAGTTTTGGCGGTTCCTCTGTCAAGGTAAGATCCTACTGGGGCAATTGTCAGCTTTTGCTTCTTCACAAGTAATTGAAAAACTACACAAGCACATGATACACATTTATATCTCTCTTATCCACCTGCACCTTTGCCACAGCGCCTCTCATTCATGTTTAAAATCTGCATGGATCTTCTGTAATCATCCTAAACTTCAGGTCTCTTCCTGGAGCCCAGGGACTCTGGCTACAGAAGGACCTCCTCATGGTGATGGCAGAAGCACAGAGGGCTATCTCAACTGCATAAGCGCATCGCCACTGTCTGTTTCTTGTGTTTACTAAGATGCATTGGCCAAGGCAAATCAGAAGGTCAAACTTTAAGTTACAGAGAGAACAAAATTTACCCTGCACTTGATGGGGTCATTGTCAAGTTGTAAATGTATCAAGCACTTCCAGGGGAATGAATATTTTGGACAGTAATTTAAACTTATCGAAGGCAAAAAGACCCACACAGTTGAATATATGCCTGTTTTCAGAAGCAATCAATTTGTCCCTTCATTCTTTATGCATGTTTATATCTGGAAATGAACAAATATTTGAGAAAAATTAATAAGAAAAAAGAAAGGAAAACAACTTCAAAATATTGTTCGTCAGCTGTTCACTTGATTAAAAAAAATAAACAAACAAAATGACTGTTTCCATTAGAAGTTTTTTTTTTTTCCACCAAAAATTACCATCTTCTGTTCTGTGAAATGAGATGAGAAGATGGATAGAGTTTTGCTAGGGTGAGATGACATTAGAGTTGAAATCAAGGTTCTGGTTAACTTTGGACAGAAGCTGGTAAATTATTTGGGATTAAATGGTGAATTTGGAAGTGCAATGTAAAACTTTCTTTCTTTCTTTCTTTCTTTCTTTCTTTCTTTCATTCATTCATTCTTTCTTTCTTTCTTTCTTCTTTCTTTCTTCTTTTTTACAAATAGTTAAATATCACTGTCATTATGTCTTGTGAGAAGAAGCAATTTTCTCCATGCCCTCAATTTGTTGTGGATGTAGTACTGTAAATTCCAGTTGAGCTCTAGTGAGTCTCTTCCACCTCAAGGTACTGCTGCATACCCCCTGAGCTGTCCATCTCCTGTGAAAATTGCTGATGTGCTAATCCATTTTTTTTAAATTATGCAGTGTCAATAAAACACTTTAAATTGCATACTACAAAGTAAAGAAATAGGTCTGTGAGTTGTATTCCTAGTAAACTATAATTCAGATGCCATTTCAAAAATATCGGTAAGATGGCTTTAATAGTGCCTTTAATTGATTATCACTTCACTTAAAGTAAGACTAAAATTAACTGCTAAATAATTTAGAGTAGATGGAATCTAATTAGTGTTTTACAAGTGAAGAGACTAGAAATTTCAAAGTTGAAGGACATACTGCAACTGTAAGATGATGATGGGCCTGAAATTCACATACAGTTTTTGTTATGACTTAAAAATCTCACCTGACACTAGCAGAATTCAGCCTGTGAATCAGGGACTTACATTCATTCCTGGGCACCATCTCTTATCTTATTCAGACAGAAATGTGTTAATTAGCATAACAACATAGATTTTATAGCTGTGAGATAATTATAAAATCGTAGGTGATTTTACTAACTTCTAAGTCTACACATACATTATCATTGCAATTAATGGGCAGACTCATCATTTTCAGACTTGTTAGTTTTATTAAAAAATGTTCTTTTCTTGAAAATTGAAGGCATCCTGCCTTTGAAAAAAGTTTCAGTCTGATTTCCTACCTTTTTCATTCATTCCTGCCCCCCTCTCCTCCTTTAGTTGCTGACTTTTCTCCTCCTTTTTTTTCT
The DNA here is from genome assembly GCA_004363535.1 of Dasyprocta punctata. Taxonomy (NCBI): domain Eukaryota; kingdom Metazoa; phylum Chordata; class Mammalia; order Rodentia; family Dasyproctidae; genus Dasyprocta; species Dasyprocta punctata. Next base: position 16,490 of record RJWM01013378.1, read on the forward strand.
TTCTTCTACTTAATCTGTCAAATCCTTAAAAAAAAAATGAAACTTAAAAACCATGCACCATTCCATCACACTTTTTAGCCTATAATTCTGTGCTATTTTCGACACTGTCTAACAGTCTCTAAACAAGGTTTATTCACTGTTTCTCTCACATGGACTAAACTGAGGTATGGATGTGCTATTATGAATTAAACTTTTCAAATTGACTGATTTCTTGAAAATCAACATGTATTTCCAGAAAATATAATCTACAAACAAATGAGACAAAGTACAGGTAAAACAAACTGGAGGTAGGTTTTGCAAGGCACACATGAGTCATTACAAAAAAAGAAAAAAAGGCACTTAAAATGATGTTCAGAATACCGCTGTTATTGCTTCACTTATTAGAGCAGAAAAACTTAGCTCTAAGGCATTTTATCACTACCTAATATTGGCTATATTGTTTTTGCTTTTCCAGGTTCTTTCCTAATCTATTATCACAATTAAGGTTGTAGTAGTTTAATGAGAGAGTTAAGGCAGAAATTTATTAGAGAAGGCATGTGTTTTCTTGATCTGCTGACCCGTTTCGTAGCAGGGTTCAACTCTTCACATTTCTCTAGGGTAAACTAGAGTAGTGGCTTGGTGACCACTTGCCATCTGTTCAGAGATGATATTCCAAGGCCCTTCACCATCTCTGAGTTTTCTGTAGATATGAAAATAAAAACTGTGAATGACTGAGCTAGAAATCCAAGATAAGACAGTATTAACTGTCTAATCTTATTAACAGTATTAAGGGTTATTTTTAATTATCATAGATACAATCAGGCATAACTTTAACTGGTTTATAAATTTGACAAATTGTCTCATTTTTTAACTAAAATTTACATCAAAATGAACACTCAGCCAAAGAATATAAACCGGTTTTGAAAACAGTATTACTTGTCCAATGAATGTTAATTTTAAAGTAGGATGTTTTCAAGAATGTTTCATTGAGTCTCACATAATATTTCTTTATTCATCCTTAAAAATACTTGTTGAGTTGAATTACAAGACATATGAAAGCATGTCTTACTACATGAAATTGAATCATATTGTGAATTTAAATGAATTTTCTCAACTTGAAGATTTATGGATTTTTATTTACTTGTATTTGTTCACTGAGAGTCTCCAAACTCAGAATCTCCTCTACTATAATTTTAAAGATATTCATATAGACTTCTACATATTGCATCTAGAAGTAAAGTTTCTGGAGAAAGAATATAATTTACAAAGTTAATTATATTGTAAAAATGCAGTGTTCTCTGAACAAGTAAGAGGGTTGCAAGGTTTGTAAACACTTCTGAAATTCACATCTATGTAAACATACACTTACACCTTTGTTCTTCTAATGAGTACACTTTCTAGTCATTCAACCTTCAGTACCACTTAAGGAATTATCACTACTAATAGCAGTAATTTTAAGTTACAGTGAATTAATCAACACTCCTACCCCTACTTTGAACAAATATTTGTTCTATATTTGAAGTTAGAGGTCTTTATTGTACTAAAATGACAATGTTTATTAAATAATTCCTAGAAAATTAATCCTGTTACCAACATCAACTAAATAAACAAAGATTATGCATATGCATATATATATATATATATAATCTATTTGTATATATGCATGCATAATATACTTTTAGGAAACAAAAACTTGTATAAGAATTTTAATACTAAATTTCTCAAGACATCATGAGATTAATACAAATTACCTTTAGACTCTACAATTATAACATGTGCTCAAAGTGGTGATCATTAGGTTTCAGACATTTATTAGTATGGTGAACTGATGCTTGGATAACCTTCATGATTCAGTTTGCTGGACATGCATTTTTAGTTTCTTCCATAATGGCCAACAGTGTAGTGGGTTTTCTGTGATTTATGAAATATTCTATGGTCCCCCTGTATGAGGAAAGAATTCTGTGAAAAAACAATCATACTATTTTTCTTTTCCTTATGTGTGTATATATTTTAGGTGGCTTTTATCTCTCTCTCCTCTCTCTCTCTCTCTCTCTCTCTCTCTCTCTCTCTCTTTCTCTCTTTCTCTCTATATAAGAATATGCTATATTACAATATACTATATTATTATTGTAATGCATAGACCTTAACCATATAATTGACAATAATGAAATCTTATTATTTGAATCATATCTAAAGAATAAAAAATCCCCTTAGTTTTATGCCTATCTTCAATTAATACAATCATTTTCATGGGAACCACAAGCAACAAAGACTTTATATCTATAAACATTACAAATTTATTGTTTGACCCACTTGGGCTTCTTGAACTAATGCAAGTACCAATTACTAATTGCAATAAGATGCCCTCGAGGAAGACAGGACCTCTGAGAGTGAAGTTAGTAAATTAAGATGCAATTGGGTGCTGTAGTTTCATTTAGGTCTTTTTGTCACAACCAAGTGCTATCATTGAAAGATGCATCTGTGCATGGGTAAGTGGGATTACCTATAAGTCCTGTAGTTAAAAATCATATATGCAGTCTGTCATATGGAACAGAGAAGAGTAGAGGCAATGCAAATTTCATTCTCATCTACCTAAAAACAAGAGCAGCCACAATAGAGCATAAGCAAAAGACAGAATAAAACTAGCTACATATTAAAAGCTGCATTAGAGAGCAATGATTGCTCCCAGTGATTCACTTTTAAAACAGAGGATGTGACAAAATGTTATTGTGGTGTGGTAAAAGGTGTCTGAAAGAATATATGCCAAAATCATAATTAAGGGAAATGAAAGTCATTATTAGTGAAGCAAATTGAGAGGCTGACAAAGAGAAAAGAGTGTTGAAAGCTGCTGTTTGGAAGCAGAATCAGCAATGCCCATTTTAAGGATGAAGAAAAATGGTTAGTCATGCAGGCTTTTGGCTGGAAATTAAATGAAAGTAAAGGATTGTAAATCAATAGTGCAATAAAGGGGGCAGGAAGTTAATGGTTCTTCTGTTTCAAATTGTAAGTGGCATTTTTGTATTCCACTGTAAACCTAAAGTGGTGGCTTTGTTAATTACAGCCCAGAACACCTGCCATGTCACTTTTCTGATTACAACAGTCTCCAGTTTAGCAGACCTACACTTTATTTTCTCTGCATTTCAGTTCATTTAGGTGTGCATGGAGAGGTATACAGAATCTGGCATAAAGATAGGCAGCTTCTCACTCAAGTGTCTCACATTAGATGGTTACAACACAACTGAACAGAGGTGAAAAACCAAAGAGACAAGATTAACACATGGGAATATTAGCCAGATGGAGCAGTAGTATAGTACATGAGTTTAATGAATACTTGTTATGCTGGGAAGTCAGATCTTTTAGCTGTCCTTTCTGTTTCTGGGTCTAGGAAGTAGTATGCCAATGGGGATTCATAATTAGGTTAGAAGTGAGAGCATGTTGCTTGGAAAGCATCCTTAAGCTTCTGATAAAGTCCAAAGGGCATCTTACAAGTAAAATTTAGAATGTGCACTGTCATGCTTTAGGAGGCTATCCTAAAGTGAAGCCCTGGCATATTTTTTAACTCAACAAAGTGAAGGTCAATTCCCTGATTTTCTTGGGTATTCATTTTTATGTTGAATATGTGTGCACATGTTTAATATGCATATATTTTATATCCTCCTACTGAGTCTTTCGTTAATTTTTTATTTTCTTTTCTCTACCACTTTCCACTTCAAAGACTTCTTGACATCTATGAAATTTTAGCAGTAAACTGCATTCTCATTTGCTTCCCTTATATTTAAAAACAAAGCCTACAATCCATTTTCAATTTGTGAATTCTCTGTTTTTACTGAGTGTTCTTACAGTTAGGTACATGTTATAAGGACACTGTATGAGTATCCCTTTTCAAGAAGAGTCTCTAAATGCCATTCGTTGTAATTGGGTTTAGGGATGTGGCTTTGGTACTGACCTTTTGTGTCTATTTTATATATTTTAAACAGGTCACACAGGATATTTATTTTCCTGTATGCCATTCATCATTAAGGTGACTTTCTTGCATGTCATGATATCTTCTCTTCTTATTAACTAGCCTTTGTCCACTGAAACTCTCTTGTTAGGAAATTGCTTAATGATAATCACTACTTACTTTTCTCAAGATCTTTTCATCTTCCTGCTTTTTTTCCTGTTTGTCATCTCAGAAATAAGGTGAGGAAAATGAAATGTGGTATGTAAAATGAATGCATTAGTTTACTATTATACGTTTCTGAATTTTCCTTGTTATTCTTGCATATATGAGACCATGAAGAAGGCCACATTGCCATAAATGCATTCAATGTGTTGTTATTTCTAAGATGATAATAAAAAGGTATATTGCATTAGAGACTACAGAGAGATGCAAATAAATTTTATCTGAGCAAGTACAATTCTAACCACAGAATATTGGAGTTACTTTTTATGATGGATGTGTATCTTTCTTATTTTTTTTCAGAGTCAGCACATTTGAACTAGATGAGAGTGTAGGGCAGGTATCTTATTTAAGCCTCATTTTAAAGATGAAAAATCTAAGCCAGTCCTATAATGTTTCCTTTGCATCATATTAATGTTGTGGTATTGCCATGGTGGGTTGATATAAAGATTTGTTATTTAGAACAGATATTTCTACAGTTGTGTTTTATATGCAACTAAAACTGTTATAACTCTGAGGTGGCAGGCAAGATAAAGAGGCAAAAAAACACATAATGGTCTTGATTTCTAATGAGAAGTTGACCATTCAGTAACTTTGACCCTTTTCTGCTGGACGCATTCATGTTGATTACAATATTTCACTAGATTGATGCCTCTTGGGTAAAATTTGGGAGTCTTTTGTTGTAAGACTTCAAAACTTGAGAAGTCACTGAATGATTCTAAGAAAACTTCTTTGCTTCCAGATTCACACTGCATGATAATCCTTTCCATAAAATCTTAAATTTCTGTTTTATATAGCCCTCTCAAATATGATTAATTTTAAAATATTTTAAAGATTGGCTAATTCAACTAAAAGATGAATACATGCACAATGCAATTTGCTACACCAGTTACGGAAGTGAAATGAACACTGGAAATCACAGGCACAGAACTCCTTGTGCACATAGAAAATTTGGGATAGCTTTTTTGGGTTTACCCTTTATAATCTCTTGCATTGCCATTCAGATATGTTTTTCTTCAATTTGTTTTTCTATTAATAAAGTATCCCATAAATATAGTCGATAAAACCAAACCACAAGTCTTTGCAACTTTTTTTAAAAATCATTGCTCATTTTCTATCAGAAAATTTAGTATCCATAACAGAGACTAAAGCAATTATTTTATTTTATTTTATTTTATTTATTTATTTATTTATTTATTTTGTGGCACCAGGGATTGAACTCACAACCTCGTGCCTGCCAGGCAGGTGCTTAAGTCACTGAGCCAAACTCCCAGCCCAGCAATGATTTTATCATCAATCCTCCCTCTCAAGTCCTATCATACATCTTCAATGATTATTTAAATTAGTGTCCTGTGCCCAGGCAGGACTCACACCGTCCGTTCTCTACAATGTAATCAGAATAATATTTCAAAATTGAAGATCCCAAAGGATAAATAAATTATAGAACAAAGTGGAAGACAGATGATAGGTAATAGGGAGATTAACATTTTGCAAATGAGAAGAGAACCAAGAGATAAAGAAGCAAAGTCAAGTGAAGTGATTTAAGATGTGTTATATGCATGAACCACCTCACCATGATGAATGTAATCATTACATACTGCAAATATATACTAATAAAAATTAAACAGGACTGAAGATCAGATCATATCATGTTTTGCATAAAATACCATAACATGTTTCTATTAGTTTGGAAAACATTGAAAACACCAGAATACCACATCCTTCAGGGACTAACACATTCTAACCTGCCGGTAATAGGTAATCACTGCAGTACCACTTTCTACCCATCCACCAATGCACTGTATTTGAGTACCACTGTCCTATCTTTTTATTTGAAATAATAATTTTTTCCACCTTTCCACCTTCCAATTCTTTACTTGCTCTATCTTTGCGTTAAAACATTTTCCCCACCTGCTTACCTGACTACTTCTTTCTCATTATTCTGAGCCATTTCAAACATAGCTTCTTCAGAGAGACCTTTCTTGACAAAACTGTTTAGGCAGCTCCTTCAACCACTTTCTTCACCCACTCCTCTGCCTCGCTGATTAAAGCAAATGATTCAAGCATTCTTTGATCTTTCTTATGTCTCCTAAACACTTACTGTCTCGCATTTATTGTGTTTGCTCAACTTTTTTCATGCTGTGCACACTACTATCTCTTGAGTCCCAATTACTTCTGCCAAATCCATACACTTTACGTCCTTCAGTTTTCTCATCTGTTAAGATGGATGAAGTAGATAAGTCCTAAAACTGTCATAATATTTAGCTGAGTTGATATTTGTAAAGGAAGTAAATCTGTGCCTGGTACATAGTAAATGCAAGTGCACAACAGGAATCAAAAGAGACTGGTTCCTGTGAGACTAGGATTCACATGAGGAAAAATGTTACCACGATCACCTCCTATTTGCAACACCAAGAAAAATACCTGAGGTTTACTCAGCACCCAATAGATACATTTTAATGAGTGAATAATCTTTTTATACACATTATATGAATGTATAATCAAAGCATTACAGGGCATCCCTTACATATACAAAATTTTTATGTCAGTTACAATGTTTGTCATCAAAATAAAATATCATTTAAAAGTCATCGGAACAAAGCCGGGCGTGGTGGCGCACGCCTTTAATCCCAGCACTCTGGAGGCTGAGGTAGGAGGAGCGTTGTGAGTTGGAGGCCGGCTTGGGCTACAACACCAGCGCAAGGCCGGCCTGAGCTACATAGTGCGACCCTGCCTCAATAAAACCAGGGCTGGGAGTTTGGCTCAGTGGCCTAAGAGCCTGTCCTGGCTAGGCGTGAGGTTGTGAGTTCAATCCCCGGTGCTGGGGGGGTGGGGAATAAAAAAGTCATCCAAACAAAAGCAGTAACAACAATAAAATGAATTAAATTGATCCACTTGTAAACCTTGCAAATATTATGCTAAGTGCAAAAAGCATGAAACAAAAGGGGATGTGTTCTGTGCTTTCTATTGAAGGCAATCAGTGCATCCGTTCTGACAGAAAGCGGATCAGTTGCTTCCGGTGGCTGTGTGAGGAAAGGATGGAAGCTGGCTGCATAAAGGTTGAGACTTCTATTTTGCAGTAATTAAAGAATTTTAGAACTAGAATGAGGTAGTAGCTTTATAACCTTGTGAGCGTAGTAACTGCCACTGAATTGTGCATTTTAAACCGTTTCATTTTATTATGTATATGTTTCACCTTCGTTGAAGAAAACGCATTGTAGTACATCCATAAACATTTTCTATTTCAGTACAGTCAATCCATATTTGGCCAAGTCCATACTTCATTATCCAGAAGTAACTCTGAACCATCTTACAGGCAATAAAAAGATACTTGTTTCCTTTAAAATCCTGGGTGAACTGATGATGGTAGTGTTCCCTACAGTACTACCTTTAAGGACTCGTTCTCTTATATCTTCCCAAAGGTTTTCAATTTCATTATATGGAGTATTCACATTTATTTCATATATGACTCAGCACTATTTTGTTTGGTATACTTGGAATTAAATGTTTTTCTTCCACTGCTGTTTCCTGAATAACTATTCTTGTGCAGTTCACATACATTTTGTTAGATAGCATTATATGTACCATGGGTTAGATTTAAGTTCTAGCAGAGCTAGCCAAGTCTCTGACCCATTTTTAGGAGTACTTAGAAGAAACTCAGCACAAGTCAATGCCTACATGGAGAAATTGCATACAGGTATAAAAATGTGTATATATTCACATGTATGTAGTCACATATATATTCACATATATTCACACACACATGCTCTTACACACACACACACACACACACATATATATATATACATATATACAATTTGAAGAGAAAGCTTTCAGATAGCTGAATTCGTTTCTTGTTTCTGAGTCAAGTTTTTGCCTCATTTATATGCAAAAATTTGTGAGATTAAATAATGCTTACTTGGGATTTAAGCCTTTATGGAAACACGATCATATTCTCTTAACAGTTTTATACTTACTAAGCACTAGGGGAGAGCCTCAAATGGAGTTAGTATAGATGATCTCATAATGAGAAGATAACTATAAAACCAAACTATTCCAAAAGTGTTCACAGTTTAGACTACAGATAGGTAACAGGCAGCCAGACAACTAGGAACAAGAATCCTTGTCATATCTCCTTTGACAAAAAATGAGTTATATATTTAACGTTAAAAAATGTCTCAAAGCATAATAGTGATCTTATTCACACCCAGAGGGGTATATATTATGATTGAGGAGCAGGCTAGAATAAGGAGTGTATAACCTAGGTTACCGGAACTAATGAAAAATATTCTCTTGAGCCACAGTTGGACAAAGGAGCTAGTTCAGCATATTGTCTTTCCTGTCACAATCACAGTTTCATACTCTTCATTGTTGGTAAACATGCTGAATATCTTGTATTTTTTATATTTTTATAACAATTCTACACCAACTATCAATGTGGCTAAATAGATTTTTGGAAGGATACCGAGATTTCTGCTTCTAGCCATAATAAAAATAAATAGGAAAACCTTGTTCTGTGACTCTAAACAACTAGAAAATCAAAATCATCCAATTACCAACATTGAACAGAGGGAAACAAGTGATGGTCCTGAGAAATGAGAAACAAACTAGTAATTTGGATTTGCTTTCTAGATTGTGGTATGGACAAAGCACATGATTCTCTGTGAGCTGAGAAGAGATAGATGAGTATTTGAGGAGGACAAAAGGGCTGGAGTTCTCCAGATGAAGATCTGGAGAGGAGGGAGCTACACTGAGAAGGAATGTCATTTGTTTGCTGTGGAACCACCTCGTATTTACTGCAGTGGAAATCTGCAGAGTAGACTGAATGTTTATGAGGCCAGAAAAAGGATGACTGGGAGTTGCACACTCAATAATTTCCATGCTTTTGCATTATGATCAGATACAGAGAATGCCTATTGTGTACTTTACAGATATCAGGTGATGCATTTAAGACATCAAAATGTACTTTCAGTGGTAGAAGGGCTGAACAAACTCACGATATAATATAATTTAAATTTTAGACTTGTCCTAATAATCCTTACAGATTTTCAAAAAGATATGTAGCTAGTATATATAAAGAACATTTCTAACTCAAAAAGAAAATGGCAAACAACCCAATAGAAAAATAAAGTCAAATGATTTGAATAAATCATAGGAATCACACAAGGTATTGTAAATTAAATTAACTGTAGCTTTGTTAATTATATACAAGAGCTCAACATTATCTTGATCATCTTTGGATCTCTCTGGGTTATCAGAGAACTGTGATTCATTCTACCTGAAACCATTATGGAAAGAAATAAAATGTTTCACCCTTAGTAACTGCAGTATAGTTAGATTCAAATAGAAAGTTCTTGCCTAATTGAGATCATTATGCATTCTGCAAGGCTTAAAAGGCAATGACATGCCACCCAATTATTACATTTCTTTACAGATCAAGTCAATGACCGATCTCAGAAGGTATTCCTGAAAGGAGTAGTCTTTTATGGCTCTTTACTGTTGCTTTCTCCATAACTACAGAAAAAGTAGGTAAACCCAAGAATAATTTCTGGGAAATACTCTCATATGTTCTACAGGCAGCTTCCAATGTCAATGGTCTATTACAATTAGTTCAATCATTGTACATTTTCAAGTGCATTGCTGGTAACATGTACAGATTTAATGAAGGTTCTCAGGTACCACAAATAGATAACATGGTTGTGCATTTTCAGTCTATAAAAATTTTATTCAGTACCAAAGAAGAAGTAAATCTATAAATCTTTCCAACTCTTATTCTCAGGAGGGTTATTTTTTCAATGTGGGAAAACAACACTGAATAAAAACAAAACCTGATGCGTCATCTCAATATACAGCAACTGACCAATGACTGGGCTCTTTATCATGCAGAAGGAAGTTGGAGCTGGAGATGCTCACTAGTATGATGATGATATGAAACTTGGTTTCTCACACGAGAATAACAAGTAGGTTTTGGTTTATGCCCAATATAATGTCATATAACTTCAACAAACTGTGTAAAACTGGTCAGTTTTGGCAAGTGAATAAAGAGATCTAGGGCTGTAGTTTCTTTTCTGACTAATCCAAGTGTATCCAATTTCAGCATCAGTTTCAACACCCAGTTTTTTTTCATTATTTATTTTTTAGCACCCAATTTCAAAAACTGGGAAGCAGATCTTGCCCATGAAGTTATCTGCAGTCTAAACCCTTCATAATATGAGGAAACTGATTAAGAGGGCTACTCAAAGTGACAGCGAAACACGAGCTTTCGCTGTGTTGCAGTAAGTGTGCTAAAAGATCCCTAACCATTTAGTCCTCCAAAATTATGACATTGTTTCTGTTATTTTAAAAATGAACCTTAAACTGCCCAGTAAATAACGTGACCCAAATTCCAACGACGCTTTTATCCAGACCAGGTGCTACAAATGCTCTAAGATGTTCTCTACTGTAGCGCCTCCTAGTGGCAGAGTTTGATCTAGAACTTACGTGGTTTTAAAGATACTATTACCCAACTGACCTGTGAATTTGGGTAAGTTTTATGTGTGAATAGTGTCATCATGTCTTGATTATCCGTGTTACCTCATGGAAGAGTTCATGCCATGGATAATCACAAATGATGAACTACACAAATATAAGTTAGCTTTGAATCACGTGTCTATATCTGTCTTGGTTACTTTTTGCTCATTGCCGAGACAAAATTCCTGACGCCCAAAGTTAGGGAAGTAAAAGTTTATTCTTACAGTTTCTCGGGAGTTTCAGTCCATAAAGTGGGCTCCAAGGCAGCATGGGATGACGGGGCTACAGTTCATGGCGGCTGCAAGCTGCAGTCCGTGCTGGCAAGAGAGAGGGTGGAAGCTGGGAAGCAAGCAAGAGGAAGACCCGCCTTCCCTTATACTGTATCTCAGCTCCACCCCTGGGCGGGTGTAGCAGTCACGTCATTAATCCTGGCGCCGTTAATCCTGGCGCTAGACAACAAACTGATCACAAGTGTCAGACTCAGCCCCATCAAAAGTATGAGGACTTGGGGGTACATAGCATATCCTATACAATATCTAACATAGCACACTAGAGCAGGTTATGCTCCATAAATTGATTCTGCAAGTAATTTATTTGGCAAGAAGTGAGTGGTTTAAGTCTTTGAAGCTGCAAGTATACTTTTGTTAAGGACAAAACAGTAAATATTTTAAACATTGTAAGCCATATATTTTCTGTGGCAACTACTCAGTTCTGCTTTTGTAGGTATAGAGAGTCACGGAAATAAGCAGTCATAGAAACTCTGTGACTAGTAAAATTTTCCAAGAAAACCATGTGAATAGTAAAATTTAGTTTTATAAAGATTTTACATACCACTAAGAATAACTCTTTTGATATTTAGCTTCCCCAGATGTAAACATTATTAGTTTACAAGCATCAGGCTAGAACACATAGGAAAGCAAACCTGTCAGGTAAGGTTAGAGTAGATATATAATTTTGAGAGTGACTGACAAGTAGTTGGCTATTTATTCTTGCCTACAGCAACAATAAAACATGGAAATGAAATGGTGTAAAGTCACCAGTTAGGCACCTGGAAAATAAATAAATAAGTTAGGGCGAGAGCAATTCAGAAAATTAATAGGATGAATATTTCAGGAAAAGAGAATATCCAGCAGCGCTCCAATGTTACTGAAAGGTCAAGCAAAATGAGAGCTGAAACTATCTATAGGGTTTAGTGGTATGGAAGTCACTGGTCACATTGGTGAAAATTACTCTACCTGCCTGAGAAATGTACTCAAATGTGTGAAATTGAAGAATGAATTTAAATCTATAAATTAAAATACATACAATTCTTGAGACAGCTATAAGAGGAACTAAGAGATAACACAGTAGATAAAAGTTATGCAGTTGAGAAAGGGTTTTCTGGTGAACTTGCGATAATATAATTTGGACATATTTAAGTGACTCAGGTTACCATCCAATTCACAGGAGTTGAGAGTAGAACAGCAATTACAAAAGGGCAAGGGGAGAAACAGGGAGGGAGGAATGGAGAAAGTTTGGTCAATGTTGACTGTGTTTACATTGTTAAGAGAAAGAGTTTCTGGTGTTCTAGCCAAAGTACAAGGACAAGAGATGATGATGCACATTTTGAAATATCTAGAAGAAATAATTTTGAATATATTTATCACAAAGCAATGATGAAAAAGTTGAGGAGATGGATATGTGTATTCTGATTTAATCAGTGCACAATGTTATGTGTATGAAAGCATCATATACTACCTGATTAAAATGTATAATAAATATGGATAAATATACCAAAAGAAATTTAAAAAGATCCATTTTAAAGAAAGAGAAGTAGGAGAGGACAAATATATAAAAAAGAGATAGGTTGATTATTGGTGGCTACTTTCCTTCTGCATTTTCATCTTGCAATACAGAATTTTACTGTATGATCTGAGGCTTGGATGGTAGCACAAATGAATATTGATGTTAGAAGAAAGAGAAAAGGAACTTTGCAGTTTTGGGTACCAGACTTAATAGTCAAACTGCAGAAATTAAAAAAAAAAAAAAAAACAAGCAGAGCCACAGCAATTGTATGGAAGATCCAATTTAATTTTAGTTTCCACTGTATTGTCTCCTTTCTGAACCTAATCTTTCACCTTAAGCCCTTTTTATTTGTTTCTATTTTCTAAAATTTTAGGGATTCACACAATTTTTCTTTAATGGCTCCCAAAGACTTATCATATTAAATGCACTCTTGGAAAACCATTGATTACTAATATAGTAGTACCAATTAACAAAAAAACAACAGCAAAATGAAAAAGCGAAAAATAAACCAAACCTTTCTCTAAACTTCTCTGGCCTTTAATTTGCTATATTTTAAGTCACATAATCTATGTCACCAGCCAATGGAGATATTTAAATTCTTTAAAACTTTAAACCTGGAGCCTTCTTTCTTCAGGCCCTTATTGCCATCCAAATGCCAAGGGAATGAGACCTCAAGTCATCCCCTAATCTGTTAATGCATAAATCCAAAGATTCCTGAAGACTCAGAGTCATTGATAAGGTCAAACATTGGTAGCAGGCATAATTTTTTTAAAGTCAGTAACTCAGTAGAACATAGCTCCTCAGAGGCAAGAATCCTATATAATTTATCTTCAGCTCCATAGCACCTTAGCAGAGTACAAAATAGAAAAGGTGCCCAGGAAATGTTTGATGGAGAAATAGTGAGTGATGTTTGCTCTCTCAGCTCAGACGTCGTGGGAGAAATATTCCCTGACATAAACTTCCAACAGTGTCACCACATTGAAGCAACTTTCAGTGTCAGTCTCTGATGTCATCATGTGTGCATAATGCATCCTGCTCTCAAAGGCCTCAGATGTAAAACATTTAGGATTTCAGGGGCACAAAATAACAAAAGTATCTCTTTGAGGATGGTTTATCTTACAGGGAGTAGATATTTCAGTCTCTAACTCCTTAATGTAGAGTGTAGCACCTGGGGTTTGGCTATCTGTCACTGATGTTTCAACAGGTGTGCAATTGCACTTGGGGAGAATATTCTTGTCCACTAGAGACTGTTCTGCACATTGCAGAATGGTTAGCATCCCTCGGCCTGCCTTCTCACCTTTGACTTGGTTATTGTGAGAGGAAAAAGAAAGGGGGTGGGGTGGGGTGGAGACTGATACCAAAAGGAAACTTCTAGTGGAAGACAACAGGTTCCTAAGATAAATAACTAGGAGAGATTAAATTCAAATAGTTGGCTGTGACTCTGTTGCCTAATTTGGGAGCAGACAGAGAGATGGGGAAGCTGACTAGCGAAAAAGAGAAAAACAAAATGTGCAGTTACTTTTGCTAGGGAAAGTGCCCAGAAACGATGGCAACTATTTTAACAGCAGCAGTAGATTTTATGAGAAATGTGCTCATTTTTACTGTAACAAACTGTCAACAATGGGAGCTGAGGGATGTTCACAGGAGCAGGGTCAGAGTCCAAGTGAGTAAGTGTGAGATAAGACAGAAAGGAAATGCACAGGCTGCCCACTCTAATTCTTAACCAGATGGGAGACCAGAACTCTGATCTTTAATATTTCCTAGTGGCAAAGGCATTGGATTCTTCCTAACATATTTAAGGCATCAGTTTCAACAAGGAGCAGTAAGAGCAACAGTGTTACAAGCAACAGCCGTAGTGTCATTAGGTTGAAATGAGGAAGAGGAAGGGGTTTCAAGGGCAGTGCTTAGGTATCGTGTGTGAGCGCGTGAAATTTGCTTAGACTATCATTTAATTAAAGAGTGTTACAAAAGTCGTGAAGAAGTATCATAAGTCAGTGGACTGTTTTGTTTTGTTTTGCTTATTTATTTTTCTTGGTGCTGAAAATCGAACTCACAACCTCGAGCTTGGCTGGCAGGTGCTGTGCTTCTGGCCTGACCCCTTAAGTCAGTGGTTTTAAGTGGTTTTGAGAGATGCGCTTTCACTACTCAGTTATGATCTCTAGAAAGATACAAAAAGAAATCAGAAAAAAAAAAAGAAAGAAAAGTGAGCACGAATTCAAACCTGAGGCTGTGCTATTAGATGACTTACATATCTATTCCTTCATTTTCAAACAGAATAAAAAAGAAACTGATTTTTCAGGTCTGAGAATGTTATTGGTGAAAATGCAAAAATAATAACGCGTCGCTCGGGATGCCTCATTACGTCTCACATTAGCAAAGTTCAACAGTTGGCATTTTGAGGAGGTTTCACCTGACAGACTTATAATTTAAGGTGAGTGGTTTGTCAGTCTTTGAGAGACAGCAGCATTCAAAATTACTATCTAAATATCAATGAATCTTCGACATATGTAAAAACAAAAATGTACCACCTAGGTTTTATTAATTCACACAGCAGATGCATCTTAACAGGCTGCTAGGATAGAAGTTTTTTAAGACTTCTGAAATGTCTTGCAGCTTGACATGGGAAGTGAAAGTGAATTTTACTGCAAGATGGAAATTAAGCTAACAAGATGAGGTATAATAACTTGCAGCAAAACACAGTGTTTACTAAAGAATTTAGCCATTTTTAATTAGCACGGCAATACCTGCAAAGTGCTGTACATTCTAGCAAGAATTTTGGAGCCTTAAAAAATGTGTTAGTTTCTGAGGACTAATGTATTGAAATCCTACAGACTAAGTGACTTAAGCAATGAAAGATTTATTATCTCACAGGTTTTGGAGGTTTGAAGTCCAAGATCGGGGTTCCACTGGGGTTGGTTTCCTCTGAGAGTCATATGCAATGTATCTGTTTCATTCCTCTCCTCTGGATTTGCAGATAACCAGTCCTTGCTATCTCTTCACATGACCCTCCCTCAGGTCTTTTGCATATCTGTTTCCTCTCTGAGTAACTAAATTTATTCTTCTCAGGACATCAATGAAACTGGATTAGTACCCACCATGATGGTTTCATTTTGACTTAATTACCTGTTTAAGAGTGCTGTCTTCAGACAGTTTGGGGGTTAAGTTTAACTCAAGTCGCTTGAAGAAGGATACTCTATAATGCATGACAAGTATCTTACAGATGTTTTCTCAACTCATGTATTTATTCTTCCCCTTTGTGGCCAAATGTAAGGTTCTGAACATGACATGACAAGCTCCTTTACAGAAGCTTCTCAGCTTGATACTGTGGACATCACTGGGTCTGGCTTCCTTTTTGTTATCAGAAATTCTTCTATGCGGTATAATGTTTCCTGGACTCCACCCACAAGACACCAATAGTCCTCCTAGTTATGACAATATGCAACTTCTCTAGAACTTTGCCAAGTCTTCTGTATGTTACAAAGTCTCCCCCAGTTGAGAAACAGAGTATAAAATAAAAGAGCCCCACATGTTGGTGCGGGCATAGTGGCACACGCCTGTAATTTCAACACTTATTAAGGATCCTTGCAAGTTGAAGCCAGTCCAGGCTAAAAAGTGAGCTCAAGGCCAGACTGAACTGCATAGTGAGACCCTGTCTCAAAAAGACAGAATAAACAAAGAAAATAAAATGAAAATGAAAAATAAAAAAATGAGATAAACGAGATACAACAACAAAGCGTTATCAGTTAGAAGGATCTTGAGAATGAAGACCGTGATAGCTTTACTTTTTTCTAACTAACAATTATCATTAGCACTAGACAGTCTGAGATTTCCATCCTGGCACTGTATTACTTCAGGCGAGTTTCTTCATTTCTCTGGGATTTACTTTAAATACCTGAAAATGATGATAGTTTCAGTATCTCCCTCTGAGAAATTTTGTAATAATAAGTGAAGATCTCACAATATGAACATTTGTCAGTCATAACCATAATACAAGTCTGTTGTAGTAATCCTAGTAGTAACCGAAGTAGTAGTTGTAGAGGAGTAGTAGTAGCAGTACTACTAGTAGTACAAACAGTTATACAGTAATAAAAATGTTAACAAAAGGTTTCTAATTCTGAAATGGATGATTATAACATAGGCTGAGCTGAACTTCAGCCTGCAAACTCAGTAGATACACGATAATCCTCGAATATAAGTCTTCTTAATTAAAGATCAATGAGTGAATGTCAGGCTGGCAAATAAATTCACTGAAATATACGTGCAGTTCTTTCAGCATGGGTAAGCAGATGCAGTTTCTTGAAGAACAATAGTTTTTAATCATATTCACCAAGGGACCTGTAAACCATGAGGCAGTGCTGCTTCACAAATATTGATGAATAAAGAAAAATAAAAATGTAAAATTCAAAAACTGGTCCTTTGGGGAAAAAGAAACTATGGTAAACTGTTAGCTATCTTAGTTGTAAATAAAACCCTGAAGCACAAATACATAAAGTACAAAAAAAAAAAAACAGAGTAACTAATATAAAAGCAGAAGAAATTAGAAGTTAACTCATGAAAGACTACTTTATTAATACCAATGTTAATCAATGCATAAGCACTAGAAAGATGGATATACAGATAACTACTTCTAAGATAACAGTATTCAATACATTAACCAGTGTTACTTTCCTACTTTTTTTGAAATTCTGAATCATTTCTATCATTTGTTTTGTTTTGTTTTGGTACTGGGGATCGAACTCACAACCTGGATAAATCCCCAGCACTTGTTTTGTTTTAAAGTAAAACAAAACAAAACAAACAAACAAAAAAGGTAGTATGGGGCATAAGGTCTGGCTGTCTCATTTTGTCCATATCCTCTGGCAGTGTGCAAATTTTGGGAAGACTGGATAACTTCCTAGCTTGAGGCTGCAGGCTTGGAGCCCTCAATGTCACAGGGACAGACCTCCCTTCCCACTCCAGGAGACAGCCTGGACCAAGGACCCAAAGAGCTCTTGATAAGTCATTCCTTGAGAACAAGTAATCTAGTTCACACTACCATGGGAATCATGGATATAAACAGTCTATCATTTTATCTGTCAATATTGTTCTGTTCTCAAATGAAGAAAATCTGTTCATTCTTAAACAGAGCTATCTATCAATTAAGGTTGGCATAATAATTTATGGAGGTTATTAAGTATAACTTGTATCACCAATAGTATTTAGCATGGTTTTAGAATATTAGCCAAGAATATCAAAGATATATTATTTATGAAAACCATAAAAATCTAATGATAGTGCTGCTTCATATTGATGAATAAAAAAATATGAAATATAAATTGCCAAAGCTAGTCTTTAGAGGAAAATTGAGAACATGATAAATTGTTAGCTAAATTAGTCATAAAAAAGTGAAATACAAGTATACAGAGGAACAGTTGAAGGATCAGATTTTACAAATAAAATATAACTTAAAAGGAAATTTTAAGAAAACAAATTGAAAAATTACTGTGAAGGATAATTCAGTAATTTTATTTTTAAAAGTGCAGAACATATACATGCAAACATGTACACATGCATAAAAATATATGCACATAATATAAAAGATGTAATGGACATACTCATTTTTCAACACATAAAAAAAATTTAAAATTAAAGTGAACTGTGATCAATATATATTTATGATGTTTCATATACTTTTGTAAATATATAACTTATTTAAATACATTAAATATTTGAAAATATTCAGATTGAAATATTTGAGAATGTGATGCATAACTCAGAGTATCAGAATGAGACTGACTTTTCATTTTACACCAACATGCAGTTTTGTGTTTGATACCAGGTTCATACAGTGCTTGTTAAGCTGCATAAGTAAAATGTATTTTTAAATAATATATTCATAAGGTACTGAATTAAACTTTGCTTGCAGGAGCAATATGTCTAATTGAGGCAAATTTAACCCCAGAATTGAAAGAGAACCTCTTATAATAAATGGAGTATATGTAAACAAAACTGAAAACAACAAATAATAATTTGATACTTGTATTTCTTTGTAACTCTTCTTATTAGTAAAGAGTTATGCATAACTTGTAAAAATGTATTCAGAAGAGTCTCTTATAGACCGAATTTTCCCTTTAGTTTGTTTAAATTATCATCTGCTATGTGTTCCACCCAGAAATTATTTTTTTCTAATTCAGTCTTTATTTAGCTAATAGCTCTAATTACTATACTTTAAACTGTCCTCCATTTTTAAAAAATGCATTTTAAGTCACATTTTTCTAATTTCATCATAGTGATTGAGTCAATTTTGTGCTAGTAGAATCAAACCCGTAGAGACTAAGTACTGTAATTTATGATGAACAAAAATGTTTCTGTCTCATACTTCTGGTAGCTTGGAAGTCAAAGATCAAGTGTTGGCATCTGACACAGGACTGTGTCACCTCGCAGTGGAAGGCAAGACAGCAAGGAGATATCATACTTGCCAATATTGCCCATTAGGCACCAGTTCTGAACTCTGTTCTGTAAGGGATTAAGGTTGTAACGTGTGGGAAAAAAAATGTTGTAATGTGTGGTTTGGGGTAACATATTTGAACTATTTTTACTTTTACATTTTCCAATATACTTTGCAAATATGTCTTTCAAAAATCTTTTGAAATCTTCTCTCACTGTCTCATTTCCTCTCATTGAGTGTTCTCTATTTTTTTGTGAAATGGTCTAGTATTTGTTTCCCATTTCTGTTATAAGAATAAGAAGTACCCCATTTTCAGAGGGAAAAGTTTGACTGATAGATTGTGAATTGACAATAATCTGCTGTGGATATATATGAGCAGTGTAACACTTTCCATGTACGTGATTCAGGGCCATAAGCATCTGATTTTTACTACTTGTTCATTCAACATGCAACATGGTGGTGGCTTCAATAATATTTTTCCAATTTCTTAAGACTTCCTTGTGGACACTATTTGCTTAGGACTTGTCCAGGCTTGCCCTGCGCTCCAGAGGCTCTGAACTCCTCACAGCCAGATGCAAGGTCCGGGTCATGCCACACTCTGGGGTGCACTCCACCTAACTGCTTGGGTCCCGGAGGTTCTGACTGCAACACACTAAGATGGAGGGTCCAGCAACACACTCTGGGAGTGCATCCTCACTACCTGCACAGAGGATCGAGTTCTACCTAGTCCAGCATTTCAGCACAATTAATCAGGGGAACAACTGGCCAGTCTTGCAGGACACAGAGGTACTGAGCCCAGCCCAGTGCAGAGCCCAGAGCTGCTCATCAGGGAGTGGCTAGCATAGGTGCAGGGCCTTACAGAACTTGAGTTCTGCCCATGAGAGTACAAGGGACAGTTCCATTGTTCAGGGGTACGGCTGCACCAGCAGGTCCTAGAGGTTGTGAACCCACCCAAGCAGGAGCAAGGCCTGGTAATATATGCCTAGGACTTCCCCAAGCTTGCCCTGCACTCCAGAGGCTCTGAATTCCTCACAGTCAGACGCAATGTCTGGGTGGTGCCACACTCTGGGGTGTGCTGTGTCTAGCCACCTGGGTCCCAGAGATACAAAACTCCACCCAGCCAGGCTCAAGGTCCAGTGACACACCCCTGAGTTGCATCTCTGCTAGCCACCTGGGTCAGGGGGTTTTAAATGCTACACGGCCAGGTTCTAGACCCTGGCCACAAGCTCCAGGGGTGTGACCCTGCTAGTTATAGGGAGGATACAAACTTTGTCCAGCCCAACATCCCAGAGTAACCCAACAAAGTACATCAAGGAAACACACGGCCAGCTTTACAAACCACAGAGCACAAGGGTCCAGCACCATAATCTGGGGGTGTGCCCCAGCTAGTCAAAGGGATATTGGAGGATTAAAGCTCTACCCAGTACAGTGTTTCAGTGCAATCCATAAGGAGGCTGCCTGCCCAGCCACACAGGTCACAGAAGAAAATGACAAAATGAAAGACCAAGAGACAGTCTCAATCCCCCAGCCCACTGAGAAAAAACACAAGAGACACTGAAATAGAAGACACTGGGAGTCACACAACTGAACGTTCTGAAATGATAACAAATGCAGTAAAGGAACGACTCCATGAAGCTATAGAAAAACTCAAATCAGAAAATATCTCTCAGCTAAAAATTGAAATGACAGTCATCATAAAAGAAATGTTGTGTGTATCTAAAGAAGATCAAGATAAAAAAATAAAAGAACATAAAAAATGATGGAAATTTGAATGAACAATATAAGACACAAATAGAATGCATGAAACAGATTCAAAGGGAAATTCAAGAAATGAAAATTTCCATGGAATATTGGCAAAACCGCTTGAATGAAGCTGAAGTAGAATCTCAAACCTCGAACACAGCATGGAAGCTTACAATCACGAAAGAAAAGATCTATTAAAAATAGCAAGGAACCAAGCAAAAGCAATCCAACAGTTACAAGATGATGCCAAGAGAAAAAACATAAGATTAATAGGCATCAATGAAAAAGCAGGGGTCAACACTAATGATGTGGGAAGAATATTTGCAGAAATAAAAACAGAAAATTTTCCAAATATGGGAAGAGAATCTGATATACAGGTAAGTGAGGCATACATAACCCCAATTAAACATAACCAAAATAAATCTTCACCCAGACATATACTAATTAGGGTAGCAGAAATACAGCACAAGAACAAGATACTAAAAGCTGTCAGAGAAAAGAAACAGATCACCTATGAAGGCAAGCCTATCAGAATCACAGCAGACTTCTCAACACAAACTATTAAGTCAAGAAGGACTTGGAGTGAAGTATTTCAAATCCTGAAAGCAAACAACTTTCAACCCAGATTGATGCATCTTTAAAAATCGATGGAGAAATAAGATACTTCCATGACAAAGAACAACTGAAGAAATTTATGGCCACCAAACCAACGTTACAAAGAGTACTGAAAGACACTCCAGAAAGAGACAAAGATGGCTACAATCTTAAGAAAAACAGCAAAAGGAAACCACTAAGCAGGGCAAATAGAAAATGTAGAAAACCAACAACAGAAAGATATCATGACAGGGATGAGTCAGTACATATCAGTTATATCAATCAATATAAATGATCTCAACTCACCAATAAAAAGAAACAGAGTGGCAGAGTAGGTTAAGAAACCTAAACCAACAATATGTTGTGTATAAGAAGCACATTTGACTCAAAAGGAAATGCACAGACTAAAAATCGAAGGCTGGAAAACAATACTACATGCAACAGGAACCCAGAAAAAAGCAGGAGTAGCTATTATGTTTGCAGACAATGTAAAGTTCAAACTGAAAATGTTCAAAAGAGATAAAGAAGGTCACTACATACTTGTTAAGGGAAAACTTCAAGAGGAAGAGATTACAATCATAAATATATATGCACCTAATATGGGAGCACCCAACTATATAAGACAAATCTTAATAAACATGAAAAACCAAATAAACAATGGTACAGTTATTGCAGGGGAACTTAACACCCCACTGACACATAGGGACAGATCAATCAATCAAAAAATCAGCAAAGAAATAACAGAAGTGAATCAAACTTATGAACAAATGGACCTAGTATATGTGTACCGAGTATTCCACCCATCGACATCAGAATACACATACTACTCAGCTGCGCATGGGTCATTCTCTGAAATAGATCATATACTGGTCCACAAAACATGCTTAAGTAAATGCGAAGGAACTGAAATAATTCCATGCATATTATCTGACCATACTGCAATAAAATTGGAAACGAATGACAAAAAAACCCCCACAAGAACCCCAGAAACACATGGAAATTAAATAATACTCTCCTAAACAATCAATGGGTCACAGAGGAAATTAGGGAAGAAATTAAAAGATATGTACAATGGAATGAAAAAGCAAATACAAATTACCAGAACCTGTGGGGCACAATGAAAGCAGTGCTCAGAGGGAAATTTATAGCACTAAACTCTCATATCAGAAAAATGGAAATATCACACATAAACAACATAATGATGCACCTCTAACTTCTGGAAAAAGAAGAGCAAGTCAAGTCCAAAGTCCAAAGAAGGGAGGAAATTATCAAGATCAGAAAAGAAATTAATGCAATTGAAACTAAGAAAACAATACAAAGAACTAATGAATTGAAGAGTGGTTCTTTCAAACAGTAAATAAACTTGACAAACTCCTAGCCAACCTTATCAAAAAGAGGAAAGAAAAAACTAAGATTCATGCAAGAAATGAAAAGGGTGAAATCAATACAGACCCTGTGGAAATACAGAAGATCGTCAGCACCTACTTCGAAAACCTTTACTCACACAGATTCGATTAACACAGAAGAAATGGACAGATTCCTGGAAACCTATGAATTACCAAAGCTGAATCAAGAAGATGTAAAGCTGCTGAATAACCCAATTTCAGCTAATGAAATTGAAAATGTAATTAGAACCTTACCCACAAAGAAAAGCCCACGTCGTGATTGATTCACTGCTGAATTCTACAAGAAATTTAGGGAAGATTTAATGCCAACACTCCTCAAACCGTTCAATTAAATTGAAAGGGAAGCAAGTCTCCCTAACTCATTCCTGGAAACAAGTATTACTCTAATACCAAAACCAGAGATAGGCCCAACCAAAAAAGACAATTGCAGGCCAATCTCTCTAATGAACACAGATGCAAAAATCCTCAATAAAATACTGGGAATAGAATACAGCAAGTTTTCAGGTAGATTACATGCCATGATCAAGTGGGATTCATTCCAAGAATTCAGGGATGGTTCAGTAGATGCAAATCAATAAATGTAATACACCATATCAACAGGGCCAAGGACAAGAACCACATGATCATCTCAATAGATGCAGAAAAAGTTTTGACAAAATCCAGCAGCCACTCATGATAAAAAACACTACAGAAAATTGGAATACTTGCTTTCTACCTCAGCCTGATAAAACCCATATCATAAACCAATAGCCAACATTTCATTAAATAGAGAAAAACTGAAAACTTTCAACCTAAAATCAGGAACAAGACAAGGATGTTCATTATCACCACTCCTATTCAATATACTTCTGGAAATATTAGCCATAGTATTTAGATAAGAGAAAGAAATAAAGGGAATAAGGATAGGAAAGGAAGAAATAAAATTATCATTATTTGCAGATGATAATGTACTCTACATAAAAGACCCCCAAAAATCCATTAAAAAACTTCTAGAAGTAATAACCAAATTCAGTAATTTTGCTGGATATAAGGTCAACACTCACAAATCAATAGCATTCCTGCACACAAACAACAAAATCACTGACAGAGAAATAAGGGAAAACACAACTTTCATTATAACATCTGAAAAAATTAAATACTTAGGAATCAATCTAATGGAGGAAGTAAAAGATCTATACAGTGAAAATTACATTACTCTGAAAAAGGAAATCGAAGAAGATTTCAGAAAATGAAAAGATATTCCCTGTTCATGGATAGAAAGAATTAACATTGTGAAAATGGCCATTCTTCCAAAACTGTTATATAGATTTAATGCAGTCCCAATCAAAATACCACTTGCCTACCTCACAGAGCTAGAGAAAGCATACCTGAAATTTATCTGGGACTAGAAGAAACCTAGAATAGCAATGGCAATTCTGGGCAACAAAGGTAAGGCAGGAGGCATCACAATCCCAGGCTTGAAACTATATTACAAAGCCACTGTGATAAAATCAGCATGGTATGGGAATCAAAACAGACCTGAAGATCAATGGAATAGATTAGAAGATATAGCCACAACTACAAACACACTTAGCCACCTCATTTTCGACAAACTGGCCAAGCATGTACATTGGAAGAAAGATAGCCTCTTTAACAAATGGTGCTGGAAAAACTGGCTTTCTATATGCCGAAAACTAAAACTAGATCCATGTCTATCACCATGTACTAAAATAAAGTCAAAATGGATCAAAGATCTGAATATTAGAACAGAAACACTAAACTTGCTAGGAGACAAAGTAGGTAAAAATCATGATGACATGGGAGTAGTCAGAGAGTTCATGAACAAAAATGCAATTGCACAGGAAACACTTCCCAGAATCAACAACTGGGATATTGTCTTACTAAAATGTTTTTGTATGTCAAAGGGAATCTCCAACAGAGTGAAAAGAAAACCCATGAACTGGGAAAATATCTTAGTCAATTGTCCATCAGGCAAAGGACTCCTATCTGAAACATATAAAGAATTAAAAGAAATCAGGCCCCTAAAATTCAAAGACCCAGTCCAAAAATGGGCATCTGAGATGAATACACACTTCTCAGAGAAAGAAATACAAACGGCAAATAAATATACGAAAAAATGTTCAACGTCAATGGTCATTCAGGAAGTGCAAATTAGAACAACACTGAGATTCCATCTCACTCCAGAAAGAATGGCCAAGATTAAAAATCTAGCAACAACAAATGCTGGAGGGGCTGTGGGGAAAAAGGAACTCTTCTCAACTTTTGGTGGGAGTGTAGACTTGTGCAACCACTGTGGAAATCAGTGTAGAGATTCCTCAAGAAGTTAGGATTAGAGATCCCATTTGACCCAGCTATCCTGCTTTTGGGCATTTTCCGAGAAGAATTGAAATCATCATACCACAGTGATATTTGTGCACCCATGTTTATAGCAACCCAATTTGTAATAGCCAAATCTTAGAAACAACCCAAATGCCCATCAATCAAGGAATGGATAAAAAAGATGTGGTATTTTTATGCAGTGGAATACTACTCAGATATCAAGAAAGATTACATTGAGACTTTTATAAATGGACATGACTTGAGACCATACTCATAATTGAGATAAATCAAACCCACATGTATAAATACTGTATTGTCTCCCTAGTTTAAGAAACTGAAAAAGTATATATGATCCAAAATCTACAATAAATACTGTGTAAGGGTTCAGAAACTTACTTACAAAGAGCAAAAGTAAATGGGAAAGGGAAAAGGAGGAAAGAAGGAAGGGAAAAGGAAAAAGACACAAATCTATACATATGTATATGTAAGATAATTAAAATGACTATACTGCTGAATGTATTAGTTATTGAGAAAGATAGGTTACTACTCATAGGATTAGATCAATTTTGCATGTCTACATCTGTTAATGTAAAAAACCATGTTGAAGGTAACAATATGCAATACTGCAACCATTCTCAAGTTCCCATCATCTTGTTTTATAAACCTATAATGTTACTGTTGTGGATTTGCTGTTGTCATTTGTTTGTCTCTTTTGCTTTTTGTCTTCTTATATGTGTCTCTTTTTCTCTTAAATAAAAAAAGACTTTCCTTTTTATTACTTTAAGTAATATCCTATTTATTTTAACAAATTTGGAGGTGGTAATTAGTCTTACCATCTTATTTAAAATAATAAGCTATTCTTTAATTTAAGGGAAGGTGGTAGTTAGTAAGCAATGTATGTCTACCTGTGTTAAGGTATTCCTAAGCTGATTTGAAGCACATCCAAGGAAATCAGTAGACAACACAGCCAAGTGGTCAAGAATAAGATTTTGCTTTCAAATCATCTTCAATTGAAGGCTTGATTTACTGTTCACCAATTTTATGACCTTCGAAGTTTATGAAACACTTCAGTCTTAAACTTTGTAATAAAATTATGGGACTCAGAATAGCATTCAGTTCATAGGGCTGGTTACTCTTTTAGCCTGCAAATATTTTGAGGGTTAATAATATGATGAACAGTATGGGATACTGTAGTTGACAGAATGAATATTTTTCCTGTAGTCCACAATGTCTAGTGGAGGAGGCACAGATATTTCAGGTGGCACACGACTATGTAAAATTGAAAGCAGTGTAATTACAATGATGATTGTTGTGAGAGTCTCAAACACACTATAGAGTGGGCCTTTGACTTATGAACTCAATTTTTTTCCCAGCACTGGTTGTAACTCGTGTCGTCAGTTGAAGACTCAGGCTCCTCTACACAGACTTCAAAGTCTCTCTCCTGTACACAGACAGATACCAGTGTCCTTAGAGAGACGTTAGTCACAGATTTCTCAAACAACCTCATACAGGAAAGGATGTTGTCATGTTCCTTCCAGAACTCTTTAAGTGTTAAATCTGTATCTGAGATCATTTGGAAGCATGAGTAACAAAGATTTGGGTCATAACTCAAGACTTTGGTAGTTAGTTAAAACTAAAATTCTGGTCAAAACCCAAGTTGTGTGGCTGTCAGATTGGCTGTTACTCTGGGTTTCCACATGCACTGTTATTTCTGTGTGGAATACTCTTCACTCAAATACGTATGTGAATCACTCCTTTCTCTATTCCTGTCTCTTCAAACACCACTTCATGATAGAAATGTTCTTTGACCTTTCTGACTAAAATAGCCTCTACACTTGACACTCTCATCTTTTTACCCTGCTGTGTTTTTCTCCATAGTACTTATTCCACCTGATATATTGAATACTGTCTTTATTGTGTCACCTGTTCCTTATCAGCAGGAAGTAAACTTCACAGAAGCCAATGTGTTGTCTCCTTGTCCACTACTGCATCCTTAACACTGAGAAAGAAGTCTCTGGAACAAAGGGAGCACAATATATACATAATTAAGTTAATAATTCTCTGGAACAAAGGGAGCACAATATATACATTCTTTGAGGTGAATGTAGGCTTCCCAGAAAAAGTTCCACTTACCAGAGGCAAAAATATACTGGGAAGTTTATTATTTAGAGTTGTCTGGTGAGAATTCTAGATAGAATACAAAATATTCCAAGACTTGGAAAATAAGAGTATGCATTTTAAGTAAGAGATCTATACAACTTGTGAATGAAGTCTATAGAAAGATCAATGAAACAAACAGTGTAAATAGCCTCTAGCAATCCAATGTCTTCCAGATGGAGGGGGGATAGTCAAGGAAAAGAATTCTCCTTCAAAGCCTTAAAAAGATGTTCAGATACACTGACCTCATTCATTTTACCCTAATGTTATTTATTTGTGACCTCTAATCAAAAGAATTGTATAATAATAAATTAGTGTTGTTTTAAGCCAGTCACTTGTGATAATTTTTTACTGTGGTGATAACAAACTAACACAACAGTGTACGTAAGAATTATATGAGACTACATCTATAAAACATTTAGTAAGTTGCCTTCTCCCAGTAAGTATTCATTAAAACAAAACTTGTTTTTGACATTATTTTAAGGTGGTGGTTGGTATCACCAAGAAATACATCTTAACCAATTATCAAGAGCAATTTCGAATGTGTTGTTTCTACACTGAAAACTGCATTTCAATATTATGATCCTTCTGAGTTCTCACCAAATTTAGTGGTTCTTAGTTAACTTTAGGAACCTTCAAGCTTTCTATCTTTCACAGCTTATAGATTTCTAGGAGCAGCACAGAGCATCAACTGCTTAAGATTCATTTTGCATCCACTCCTTCTGAAGGTGATCTATTTGCACTATACCATGGCTTTTGGTACAAGCAGTGTGCAAAGAGAGGTGCAAGCTATGCGTTTTCCATACATTACTCAAGAATCCCTAATATTAGTAGGCTTTATATATCCTCAGACAAAGATGACCGAATTAAAAATAAATGGTGTTCACTCAGTGCAGCATGAATCCGTGTTTAGATAACACCACAGAATGAAACAAAAATCACAGCTCACTAGTATGAGATCATTAAATTCCTGAATGAATAAACAACTACACATTCTCTTGGCTGCAAGGATTATAACTATCAGTTGCAAAGCTAATTAGGCACATGACAAATTACGGCTTTCTTCATTTCTCTGGAGCCCTAGCACTGTCCAGTCTGCTAGGATATGCCATCTACTTCCTAGCCAGTCTGTCTTTTTCACTACATTAGCTGACATCTTTAATCATAATTTAACAGATCCCAGTGCTAAATATGAACCACGAAGAGCTATTAGTAGCATTTGACAAAAGAATCTGCCTTAATTACTTAAGAAACGCAGCTTTAATTAGGAAGTTATGAATTTGAAGCAGGAAAAACTATAATTCAAGATATCCTATCTGCCAAGTTTTGCATGTCTTGAGAAGTAGAAAGAACACATCCTTTTCTCAGATGCAAAAGTTTCCTTTCTTAGGAGTCTACTAGATACTATCTATTTAAAAATATTTCGATGATGTCTGAAAGACAAATTTGAAAGCCACTCAATTATTGAAGCAATTCTTGTGTCATTTCAAAGCTAGTGAGATACATTTTCATGGAATCAAAATCTTGGCTGCTCTGAATTTCATCTGCTCCTGCTGCTTATGTAATCCTTGCAAAGTGACAATGCCTCCTTATGATGACACTAGCTTTTCCTGCTTTAATAAACGGTATTGTCAGGGAGAAAATGTGGTGATTTTAGTTAGAAGTAACATGGGAAGGTGGAATTCTAATGTGTAAAGATACCATACTCCTAGATGGGAAGAACTTTCTTTTAATCCAGTTGTGATTCTATCTTAGGCTGTTGTCAAATTACTAATCCCAAAATTTTTAAATGAAAAAATGTTCTTATAGATGCTTCATTTGATAATCAGTGAAAGTTTTGAGACGATGATAATCATATCATTCTATCTAAGCTGTAGTTAGATAAATCCCACACTCTGATTATCAAATACCTTTGAAAATTCATAGATTGGTACAACCATTATGGAAAATAGTGTGGAGGTTGACAAAAATTTAAGCAAGCTATAAAACTCAGCAATCCCACTTTTGTGTATACAGCCAAAAGAAATGAAATCAATATGTTGAAGAGATAGAAAGCTCCATCCTCGTGTTTGTTGCATCATTCATTGTAACCAAAATGTGGAGTTAATGTAAGTGATCATTGATGTATTATTTGATACAAACATACACACGTGTGTGTATATTCATAAAGTCTTAAAAAGTAATGGATTCTTGCATTTTGACAACATTGATAAATCTGACTATTTGTAACAAGTAGAATCACAAAAAGGCAAATACTTCATGATCTCACTTATAGGTGTTATCTAAAATTTTCAAACTCAGAGAAGTAGGAAGTAGAATGGTAGTTGCTGGAGGTTGGGGTTAAAAGAAATGAATGAATGATCATCAAAAGAACAAAGATTTACCTATACAGGATGAGTAAGTTCTGAAGCTCTAACATACAGCAGAAAAATAATAGTTAAAAATACTGTATTGTGTACTTGAAATTTGCAGAGAAAGTAGATATTAAATATTATTACCACATGAATAAAATTGCAACTACATGAGATGATAAATTTGTTACTTAACATGATTGCAGTAACTATTTCACAATTTCTGCTTATATCAGAATAGTACATTGCAAATTTACACAGCTTCAGTTTCATTTGCAATTATACCTCAGGAAAGGAGAAAAGGGGATAGTGTTCAGTTATGGTTGAATGGGGTGATGCTATTCTGTTGATCTAATAAGATTAAAGGCAGAAGTAGAAATAAAAGAAAAAAATTACAAAGGAAGGAAAAAAGGGAGGGGAAGGAAAGGCAGGAGCAGGAAGGGAACAGAAGGAGTCAAAAGACAATTGACAGAAGTTACTAATGCTAATGTCCTTCAAATGTCAACTACCAGAATCTATTTCCAGGAGGCATCCATTCTTTACCAATGAAGATAGCTTTATTCTCATTTTTGAAAGGTTTTAGGAGAAAACACTTATTGGTTTCTTCTTTTCTTCTTTGTTTTTCTCCGTTTCCTTTTCCTTTTCCTTTTTGTTTTCCTTTCCCTTTCCCATTCCCTTTCCCATTCCATTTCACTTTCTCTGTCTCTCTGTCTCTCTGTCTCTGTCTCCCTCTCTCCCTCTCTTGAGACAGTGTCTCCCTATGTAGTTCATACTAGCCTTGAACTCACTATGTAGCCCAGGCTGACCTCACACTCCTGGTGATCCTCCTACTCAGCCTCCTGAGTGCTGGAATTACTGGTGTTTACCACCACACCTCGTGTTTTACAACTTCTATGGCTCCTGGCTCTATTTCACACTACCAATATTTTCTGCACATTTTGCCTTCACCTTTGAATCCCAGCTTTGACTGCCAGGTGATTTGTCCACCCACATTCTCCACTTAGCTGTGTCCTTGGAGATTAGCTAATATTTTGAGTGTAGAAAAACAAAGGTGTTTTTCAAGTTGGATAAAATTTGTCTCCTTGATCGGTAGTCATAGCCCTATTCTTTAGTGGAAATTCTAATTGAAATGGCATTGGAGGAGCTTCTGGGTTAATCACCAGCTCCGTGAAGTTTCTGGTGAATGCACCAATCCCTGTAGCTAATGGTGAAGTAGATTCCCTTCCTTGCTAGATGACTGTATATTGTTCTGCCTTTTAGGATTGGTGGATGTAGGATGAAGGGAAAAGAAAAAAAACATAAAACAAAACAAAACAAAACAAAACAAACAAAAAAAAAAACCCTTGATGCCTTAAATTCTCCCAGCAGCTTGTGAAATATCTAGAAGATATATTCTAAGAATGAAATTAATTCAGTGTGTTTTCACATTCTACAGCATACTGTCAATGTCAATTGCCATAGTGTTTTGATTTATAGGCACTATAAGAATAAGACAGTTTGCAGTTCTTCAGATTAAAATATAGAACATTTTCCTCACCTCTCTATACTTTAAATAGCATCAATTTTGGTATGTTTTAACTAATAATCTCCTTTCTTTGCATTGTAAATACCTGGCTTTTCCTAAAATTGTAAAAATTCAGTTGTAAGATGAAAATTAAAATTCCATAGTTCCAATATTATTTTTAGAAATATCATGCCATAGAAGTGTGTGGACTTTTAATGCTCATAAGTGATAATAGTATCTGTTTCTCCAATGATGGTATTTCTCCAGAGCCATCTCTGCTGGCCTGTTTTCACTAAATTTCCTAGATATCTGTTAGTTTTCCAACTATGAAACAATGTGTGTAAGGTAATTAACTTATAAAGACTAATGATCATTTTTGCCTAGTTTTGGAGGCTGGAGTTCATGACCATTGAACTTCTCCAGATGCATCATATCCTCAGAGCCCAGCTTAGCATGCAGAAGGCATAAATGCATGATTGAGCTTATATTTAGTGTCACTTTAACTTGTGGGAGATAGGAATGAATTCAGAAAGGCAAATAGCAGGAAAAGAACCAGAAAGCCTATCATTCAGAAAAAAAGAAAAAGAAATAAAGGGAAAAAAAAACAGGATTTAGACCATCGAAATTTTTGGCAGAGGGTTGTATTTCAGAGGCCAATGTTTATCCGTTAGGAGAATTTTCATTTGGTTATTGTACCTCCTTGGGTAAGCTTCGATCTGAAATAGTTGAAAAGTTCATTATTTCCTGCAAATCGTATCATGGCCATACTTTTCTCCTGAAAATAGTTACATAAACTGTTCAATGTTTTTGAACTATGTAACTCTTAATCAGGGTCTCAGTGTGAGAACTTTAATAGATTAACAAAGAATGGAGAAAACCCAAATATAGAGACATCTGTTTAAGATAAACATTGCAATCTTTTAATTCTATTTTATTATCTTGGGATTCATAAGAAAAATTGTTCCTAGGGTAAAAGACTAATTGCTTTATTTTTGAAAATCCTTTTTCCTGTAAGGTCCACACAAACAATGCACAATATTTAGTGGATTGTTGTATTTGTCAAAAGGCTCCACTCACAGAGTGATGAAGGTCCCCGTGTTCCATAAAGAAAGACAGAGTGATAAAGACAGAGAGAAAATTAAGAGAAGCAACTTACTTTTATTAAATGGTATTCATTCACAAAATGTCATTTTCTTCCCCTGCATTCTGTTTGCTGATTAGCGATTTTAGTTTCTAAGATTCTCGTTAGGGGAAAACACACTTTTTCATTGTTGCTAATGGAACTAATAGGGTTTGGTTTATTTATTTATTTATTTATTTATTTATTTATTTGAAGTAAATGAAATAAACATTCTTAAAAAACAGAGAGGTAAACCAAATAATGTGAAAAAATAAACATGGTATAGGCAGAAACTTTTTGGATTCATTTTAGGTAGACAATTTGACAGATCTCAATATAGGCTTTCGCGTGAAACCAATGCATAGTTGTCCACAAGCAACAAAAATGGTTATGATGATTCATGGCTGATTTCAGATTAATTTTATCTTCCAAATGTTATAACAAAAATCAAGTTGCAGAATATGGTATACTCTAAAGAAATATTGGACCAAATGTTAAGAAACCTGGATTCTTGTAAATTTTTAAATTTATTTTTTCCTATGATTTTATTCAAGTTTTCTATTTTATCTAAGTCTCAATTTATTTCTCAAATAATGAAAACTGGTTTATATGCCTCTACTTTCTCAAAAGTCCCACTTCAATTTACATCTCTCTGCAAACTATCATTTCTGTTTTATACAGAATATATTGCTATCCTATCTTAAGTATAATATATGATTTTCTGCAATGTCTAAATGATAAAAAAGTAATAGATGATATACATATATATGGAGAGAATTCATATATATATATATATGTATGTTACATATTCTCATGTGAGAGAAACCGTGTGATATTTAAACATGTGTGTCTGACTTATTTCACTGAGTATTGCAGTCTCAAGTTGTATCCATGTACACATAAGAACCTCAAGTTTATCATTATGGCAGAGTAGTACTCCAATGTGAATAAACAGCATATTTTCCTTATCCATTTATTTGTCAGTGGACATATACACTGTTTCCAAGATTAAGTAATTATAATTTGTACTACTATAAACATGGGTGAGTATGCATGCATCCCAGTAATACGACTTTAACTCTTTCTGGAAGAAGGGAATAGCTGGATTAAATGGAACTTCTATTTTTTAATTTTTAAAGAAATCTCCATACTGATTTTCAGAGTTGTTTCACCAGTTTACTTTCCCACCAACAATGTAGAAGTACTCATTTTTACCCATGTCTTTGCCAGCCTGTGTTATTCTTAGATGTTCTGATTATGGCCATTCTTTCATTGTTTCAAGAATAAATATTTGTGCTAATTAGTTTCATTTATACTACTAGCTCCTCTTCACTGAAAACAAAGTTTTGTGCTATTAAGTATTTCATCTTTGCAAGGGAGAAAGTTTTTGTTTATGTCTTATACACTCAAGAAACTACCTTGAAGATGATACATAGTGTTAGTCATTGTTGTTCTCTTATATTATGATACGAAATTCTGCTTTATCTTTTCTTAGGAAACAAAAAAGGAATACTCTTATTTTGAAAATTATAGACCAATGGTTTGAAAAATTACCCATGGTACAAAATAATTCTCAGGATCTCTCTACACATCCCAATATTTTTTTAGCATATTAGAAAGTTTCAGGAATATTAGAGAAAACATACAATCACACTGTTTTGGAAGACATCGACTCTGTAATGTACAGATTTCAGCATAAGATATACAAAAAGA
Organism: Dasyprocta punctata; assembly: GCA_004363535.1. Classification (NCBI taxonomy): domain Eukaryota; kingdom Metazoa; phylum Chordata; class Mammalia; order Rodentia; family Dasyproctidae; genus Dasyprocta; species Dasyprocta punctata. Next base: position 50,260 of record RJWM01013378.1, read on the forward strand.
ATTTTGCCTCATTTATTGATAAAGAAACTAAAGTTCATGGGAGTTACCTCAAAATTCTAGTGTTCAAAGTAGGGGAAGCCAGGAAATGTGCTGGCTGATTTAACTTTGTTCTGTCTTGCTGCACCTCTTTGATGCCTCTCTGTGGTTTGATCTATTGGGAAAGTATCACAAATGAAGATATAATTGTAGAGGTAGGAAATAGTGAGAAGTATTTACCAGTTGTAATGAGTTTCAAGGAGATTATGAGTTTATACCAGTGACTGGAGAGAATGGATTAGAATTGACCAGAGAGAACATTGCCTGTCCATGAGTATTGAGAACAGCTGGGCAACTATGAGTGACAGATACAATGCAAGTTTCTAAGCATGGACTTCAGAAAATGACTACTTTCAGACACTGTGCTGTGAAATACAAGGCCAGAGTTAGAAACCGTGGAATACAGACAACTTAAGGCTTCAGAGTCAAAGTGATGATTACTAGGGAGACAAAGAATCAGAAAAGTTCTGAACTGAGATTTTTATTTTTTTAAAGCAAGTTGGTAAAGAAAAAATTATCACGAGTGTGTTAGTCTAGTGCTGCAAATAGGTAGCGTCAATTTATTCTCTTTTCTGTTGTACCTAGTGCCTAGTCCTTCTATTTTGGCCTAAGAATCACTAATAATCACATCAGATGTTGCAACATGTTCTAGCTTGCATCATGATATGAATCACTTGAAACCAATGTCTCATGTATTTTTAAAACCATTATTTTTAATTTCAAAAGGACTATATGCATTTGCTTAACAAATATGAGGAAGAGAACTAAAGAAAAAATAAAAATCTTTCTCTGCTCACATATATGTCTATGTAGATACTAGTTATAGCTACTGGCAGTGGTATTTAAATATATTATATTTTGTTAAATTTATGTGCATATAAAAAATGCAAAGCACAATAAAACATACGTCTTAATCTTACCAGGGTTTTCCTATTTCTTCTACCATTATCCTCTGAGAGATGTGTTTGAACCATGATATTCTCATTATTTTAAGCTTCTTTATTCTTCATCAGGTCCAGCACTGCCAGTGACAGCTTTATCGTCTCTGCTACTATTAGTTATCCGCCAACCAGACTCTTTATACGGCTACAATAAGGGAAAAAAAAGAAGAAGAAATGAAGTTGTTGCAGTAAGTTAGCACCACTGAGTGGTATAAGCTCCCTTTGAAATTCTGACAATCTTAATCAATTTGGGTTGGAGTAAAACTTACTGTAGATTGAGTGACAAAACAAAGATTTCTCACATTTCTGAAGGCAAGAGAGTCCAAGATCAGGATGATGCCAAATCCACTGTCTTATGAAAGCCCACATTTTACTTTGCAGATGACTATGTTTTCTATGTACCCTTACATGACAGAGTAGAAAGGAATAAGCACTCCCATGTTCCTTATAATAAGGACACTAATGCTATCATAAAGGTCTCATCCCCATGATCTAATTACCTCCAGAAGGGTACATCTCTAAATGTTATCATGTTAGTGACTGGAGCTTAAACAACTGAATTTTCAAGAGACACAAACATTAGAACCATAGCAAGAAAAAAAATGTTCTTACACATTCTTCAATTATAGCTGTAAAATTTCAATGGAAGATGGCAACTTTTACTTCCTTAGTAACTATAACCACAGAGAGAAATGAATCTCATTACTACAGAGCTGCTCCCTTTCTTCATACAATGAATAGTTTTAGCTTTAGTGGAAAAATGGACTTTCTCAGAAGGATAAGCTACAGATCTGAGTTCTTTCATTCAAATTGGATTGAATTTCCCTTGCTTCTCTTGTGTTGTTACCCATGAACATATGTTGATGCTCTTTGTTCACCTATTGTGTTGTAAACCACAGTGATTTTATTTTATGAATGAAACATGATGCTTACTGTGCATGATAGAGAGATTCCTCGGGGAGGGATCAGAAAATTCTAAGTCTTTATTGCTCTGTGATCTTTATCAACTGATACAAAATCATTCCATCCTTCTTTCTATGGTATAGTCCTGAGTAAATTCTAGCCACTAAAAGATGAAAATGTAGTGGTCCCTAATAATTCATGATCCACATTCTCTATCTCTAGCTCTCTGATTCATACAATCTCCATGATTCATTTGGGCCCTTAGATATTTCCTTGTGCTGCTATCTTGTAATGAATTTAAATCTCTTAAACAACTTAGATGCAGAAATCAAGTCCATTAACTTCTCATTTTTTTTCAGAAGATAATGACGATTATACAGTGGAAATCATAACAGTGTGGTTTTAGTTTTGTCATTCTTTGATCCCCTTGCTAGCTATGCAAACCATAGGAATCCAGAATCCTTTTGGATAGTTTGAAATTGAGAATGAAATAAAGGAAAGATGTATTTGAAAAGACCAAATAAAGGTGATTTTACAAGACTGGTACAGAAGAGAGCCTAGCTTTTGTGAACCACTTGTATGATATTTTATGAGATTAGGAGACAAAATCGATTGACAGCAAATGAAGAAAACAGGTGAAAATAAAAAAAGGTAGGGCAGTGTGTAAGGGGTGCAGTTTTTATGAGAGGAATAACTTTTGATGTTGTTTTAGTACAGTAGGATAACTATGCTTGACAACACTTACTGTATTTTAGTGTTTCAAGAAAGTGTGTGGAAAACACTTTCACTGTTCCTCACACACGGGAATGATGCATGTCTGGGGTGTTAGATATGCCAGTTACTTGATTTGTTTGTTGTACATTATATACAGTTATACTGAAGTACCTTACTGTATCCAATGTGTATGTCCCATTACTACATGTCAGTTAAAATATATTTAAAAAAAAAAGAAGGAAAAAAAAAAGAAAAGAGTAAAATAAAACTGAATTTGAGAATGGAACCCAAACTAAGCATCCAAGATGAAGGATAAGCAGGGCAGCAAGTAGAAAAAGCAGAGCCTAAATAAAAGGTGAGAAACTACCTTTAGAACTTCAAAAAATGAGGTGAATTAAAATTGTTTGTTTTACCTTAATTAAAGGAAGTGAGGCAGATTGTTTTCCAAAAGAATTTTTTTTTTTTTTTTTTTTTTTTTTTTGCGGCACCAGGGATCAAACTCACAACCTTGCACTTGCCAGGGCAGGTACTTAAGCCACTGAGCTGAACTCCCAGCCCTGGTTTTTTGAGGCAGGGTCGCACTATGTAGCTCAGGCCGGTCTTGTGCTCGCATTGTAGCCCAAGCGGACCTCGAACTCACAACGCTCCTCCTACCTCAGCCTCCGGAGTGGTGGGATTAAAGGCGTGCGCCACCACGCCCGGCTCCAAAAGAAACTTTGATTCCTACCACAATCTTAGTATGTTCTTACCAGCAAGATTAAATAGCATGGTCTTCACTGCCATGACACATGCCTCTCTATGATGTAGAGGCAGTGACAAGCCAGCATGTCTGCATCTTTATTAATACACAGTATAAAAGCGGGGGGGGG
>RJWM01013379.1:0-53549 GCA_004363535.1 Dasyprocta punctata
CTCTCCCTCTCTCTCCCTCTCCCTCCCTCTCCCTCCCTCCCTCTCTCTCTTTCTATCTCTTTCTCTTTCTCTGTCTGTCTGTCTGTCTGTCTCTCTCTATATATAGATATGTGTGTGTGTGTGTGTAAAATACACATTTTATTTTACTTTTTAATGCAAGAAATTATAAAAAGACGAATGCTTCCAAAATGCTAATGAATGTCAATTACTTTCATGAGACAGGGTGTGTGATAAATAAAATGCTAGCTTAGGAGTCAGACCTTGGCTTGAACCCACCACCCCAGCTCTCCATTCACTTGAGCAGTTATAATAACTTCATTTTTTCATATAAGTATCTCTTTGCTTCTTTTTTCTTCTCTATATCTTTTTGTTTTCCCTTCCCTTCCCTTCCCTTCCCTTCCCTTCCCTTCCCTTCCCTTCCCTTCCCTTCCCTTCCCTTTTCTTTCCTTTCCTTTTCTTCTTTCTGATGGCACACAGTATATATTCAAACCTACTAAACTCCAGAAGGAAACGATGGCACCAGTACCAGACATGGGGGAGTTTGGCAACATAAAAAAACATGATCTATAAGTGAATGAGCCTGATTTTCTTAAAGGGTTCAATGTCCTAGAAACCAAGGGTGATGCTGGGGGTATCCAGAGCTGGAGAAGACAGCACAGGGAGAACTGGTTAAGAAAGGGAAGTGGGACAGGTGAGGGTCCTGGTCCCATAGCTCCTGAGGTAGATCCCCACTGCAGTACTCTGGACTTCAGGAAGCATTAGCATCAGTCATATAACTTGTGAACAGTCAGGGTTGGATTGGGGTCTATAAATTGCATTTCTAAAAAGTTCCTAGTAAAGCTAGTGCTGTATGCAGGTCCAGGGATCACACCGTGAGGACTACTGCCTTAGGGATTGTGCAGTCAACTGTCTCAATTTTTTCATCTAATCCTGTATGTCTCAATTATTTTGAGATAATTGGGATTGTGTCATAAATGATTTTATAGTCTATGAAGCATTAATGTCTTTTGATACAATGAAATGATTTCAGGCTTGTCTTTCTAACAATGTCACCTACACCAAGAGTCCTGGTGTATCTCTGTGACACGAGTGGTAGACACAGTCCAGAAAGTCCAGATGAACACAGGTGGACCTTTGCATCGGGGTAGGGGTGCCCTTCGCATGCTTCAGGATGGCAGCTTCAGCAGGTGATGATGAACAGGAATAAATATTCTCTTTCTTCTCTAATTTCTTCTCCAATTTTTCTATGCAAATCACAAGCAAGACAAAAATGATAAGCAGCACATGATTTGTGCTCTCATAAGCTGGGGCAGATAGCACAGGGCCTAAGCTAAAGGATTAATGAAGGAGATAAATGCAATGACATCTAGGGTGCATGCAGTCTGATAGAAGACGTAAGTAAAAATACGCCCCATGGGAGAGTAGAGTGTCTTAGGATTGTTAGCTCAGCTGGACAAGTAAAACGAAGGCTTCACAAAAGAAAGGTTTTTAAACTAGGCTTTAAAGAGAACTGCTCACTATATGCATGTTGATATAATATGTACATTATATACTATTTTAATGTACTAGATCATTAGAAAGTTCTAATGGTCTGGCAACTGCATTCCAGACACTGTTAAGCATCCTATATGGACTAAGTAATTAAAGTACTGTTGTTGGCCCCACTATATAGATGAGGCAAATGATGGAATGAGAACCTGGAAATGTATCCAGGGTCACTAGCTGTTATTAGGAAAGTTGATTCAAACTTTCCATGGTCTGACCCAGAGCACATGTGCCTGAACCCTTGAACACGCTGGCCTCTTTGAATCGGTAAGAAGAATGTTTCTAAGTATGTAAAGCAGCCTGTGAAAGATTAAAAGTGGATGGTCATTCTCAATGTGTTTTTAGGAAATTGATAAGTAAAATAAAAATGTATGAAAGGAGAAGGAAAGGGTGCACAACTAGAAAGATGAGTGGAGAGCGTTGCAGTAGTCTATCTTGTGATAAAGAGTTTTCTTCTACCTTGTAGACTATGGGCAGACATCAACAACTTAAGCGAAAAGCAAAGAGAGCAAAAAGATAACTCTCAAGATAGTAGGCTGGTTTACTTTGCATGCTTGTCTCAGTCAGGTTCTCTAGTATGCCAACCTGGTTCCCTGGAGTGAGGACTGATATTTGTGTTAATGTTTTCTTCTTAACCTAATAAATTAAATTTTTGTAAGTTAGCCTATACAGACTAGATGTAGGGCATATGCATAATTCATAAATTAATAGACATACATTGGTGTGTACACTCAATTTTTTAAAGTTAAGAATTGTTTGAAAATAGTTTGGAGACAGGATTGGTTTAAATAGGAAGTCCTTAGCTTGTTTGAAGTCATTCAACCATTTGAAAATGTAATTAGGCCTCTGCATCTTTTTCCAAAATATTGCACATTTTGTACATTTCATATACTTGAAATATAATGATAATTTGAAAGAAAATATATTTAAATATATTATTTTAGGCATAAGTTCAGGCAGCCAATAGAAATATCAGAAGCCAAAATATGAACGTTTGATCTGTGGTAAAGCAAGTTGGAGTGGAGAAAAGTAGAGAAATTAAAGAAAGCTTTATAAAATAACTAGAGATTTGTTTTCAAATCAAAATTTGTGAATGAGGAAAAGAAATATCTGTGGTTGAGTATACCTTTCCATTGAACATATCTGGAGATAACAATGTTATACAGTGAAACCTACATGTTGGGATGTTTTAGATAGTAATCCTTTGTCAGATTTATGGTTTGCAAAATTTTCTCCCATTCTACCTATTGTGTCTTTACTAACTGTTTCCTTTGTGCAGAAGGCATTTAGCTTGATGTATCTTACTTGTTTACTTTGGCTTCCATTGTCCGAGCTTTCAATGTTGTGGCCTATCAATCAACGCCAAGAACAATGCTTTAAATTTTCTGCATTTTTCTTCTAGGAGTTTTATGCTTTCAGGTCTTATGTTCAAATCTTTAATCAGTTTTGAGTTGACTTTTTCTAGGTTGTAAATTAGAGTTCTAATTCTTTTTGAGGGTAGATATCTTATTTTCCTAAAACCATTTTTTTGAAGAGACTCCCCTTTCCCTACTATGTATTATTGACATCCTTGGCAGAGATCAGCTGATTATTGTATGCATGAGTTTAGTTTTTAGCTCTATGTTCTGTTGGTCTTCATATCTGTATTGACGTCAGTGCCATACCACTTCGATCACTCTACTTCTGTAATATGTTGAAATCAGTAAGTGTGCTGCCTCCAGATTTTTTTCCTTTGTGACATTGTTTTGGCTATTTGGGATTCTTGGTAGTTTTGTAAGAGTGTTAGGATTTATTTTTCCTATTTCTGTGTAAAAATGCCATTGCGGTTTTGATGGGGATTGCACTAAATTTGGTCATATTTTGGTTGAACTGGGTATATTAACAGTAATAAGTCTTCAAACCCCATGATCATGATATGTCTCTTTTTTTTCCCTTGTGTCCTTTTTAATATCTCACCAATGCTTTCAGTGCACAAGTCTGTCACCTCCTAGGTTATCTTGATTCATAAGTATCTGTTATTTTTGTTGCTATCATCAATGGGATTGTTTTCCTAATTTCCATCTTGGATAGTTATTAGTGCATGCAAAAGATTGATTTTTGTGTGCTGATTTTGTGTTCTGAAAATCTGTTTACTTCTAACATTTGTGTGTGGTGTTCACATGCACACATGTGTGTAATCTTTAGGGTTTTCTACATATAACACAGTGTCATAAGCAAACATATAATTTCATTTCTTTTAAAATTTGAATGCCTTCTACTTTTTTTTTATTAGCTTCTCTGGCTAGGATTTTCAGCGCTGCTGTACATTGAATAGAACTAGCTAAAGGGATACTTACTTTGTTCATCATTTTGGAGGAAAACCTTTTAGGTTTTTTTCCCCTGCTGTGTTTGTTAGCTATGAATTATTCTGTATAATCTTCATTATGCTGAGGTAATTTATTTTTGCTCCATCTTGTTGAGTTTTAACCATGAAAAAATGTTGAATTTTGCTAAATGGATTTTGTATATCTGTTGAGAGAATCATGTAGTTTTTAACCCTTCATTCTGTTAATGTGGTTCATCAAACTGATTAGTTTTGTATGTTGAACCATCCTTGAACTTCAGGGATAAATCCCACTTAGGCATGCTGTATGACCCTTTTAATATCCTATTGAATTCAGTTTACTAGTATTTTATTCATGATTTTCCATCTATATTAATCAGGGATACTGGCCTACACTTTTTCTGTAATATTTTTTCTGGTTTTGATGTGTCACTTTGATTTATGGCCTCATCAAATGAGTTTGGGAGTTTCTCACTCATTTCAAATTTTTGGAGGCGTTTGAGAGAGATTGGCAGTAATTTTTCTTAAATGTATGTTAGAATTCACCAGGTAAGCTGTGTGATCAAAGACTTTTTCTTTTTTAGGAGGTTTTTAAATACTGATTCATTCTCCTTACTAGTTATAAATCTGCCCTATTTCTTCATGTTACAGTCTTGATGACTTTGATGTTTCTAGGATTTATTCGTTTTTTTCTAGGTTATATGATTTGTTGATGTATTCATCTTCACTATAGTTCCTTATAATTTTTATATTTCTGTTTTATCAGTTGTGATATCATTCATTTATGATTTTATTTATTTGTGGTTTTGTCCGTTAGTGTTTAGTCTTATTTTAGTATTAGTGTAACTGAAGGTTTATCAACTGTTTTAAAAAAAACAATTCTTAATGTTCATGATTTTTTCTGTTACTTTGCCATTCTCTAGTTCATTTATGTCTACCCTAGTCTGTAGCATTTTTTTTTCCTGCTAACTTTGGACTTAGTTGGGTCTTCTTTTGTAATTTTTTGAGAGGAAACTTAGGATGTTTATTTGAAATCTTTCTTCTTTTTTAAATGTAGGCATTTGCTACTATAAACTTCCTTATTAGTATTCTTTGTTTTATCCCATATGCTTGGCATGCTGTGTTTTCCTTTTCATTTGTCTCAAGATATTTTCCAACTTTCCTTTTCATTTCTTCTCTGAACCATTGATTGTCTAAGAGTGTGTTATTTAATTTCCAGATACTTGAGACTTTTCCATTTTCCCTCCTGCTATTGACTTCTAGTTCTATTCCACTGTGGGTGGGAAAGATACTTGGTAGACTTTTAATCTTAAATTTGTTAAGACTTGTTTTGTGAATTAATTTGTGATCTAACATGGAGAATGTTCTGGGTTCACAAGTATTTTTCTGCTGTTTGTTGGAATATTCTGTAGATGTCTGATAGATCCCCTTGGTCTTTAGTGTTGTGAAAGTCCTCTCTATTGATCTTCTGTCTGGATATTCTTTCTGTTATTGAAAGTGGATTATTATAATCTTTTATTTATCCCTTTAGTTCTGTCAATGTTTGTTTAATGTGTTTAAGTCTCTTAATGTTATGGGCATATATATTTATAGTGGTATTCTCCTTGTGAATGGAACCATTTGTCAAAATATAATGTGTTTAATTTTCTTCTGTAAGAGTTTTGATTTATTGTCTTTTTGTCTGATGTATGACCACCTCTACTTTCTTCTTGCTACCCTTTTCATAAGGTATCTTTTCTATCATTTTGTAGTGATTTATGTGTGTCCTTACTTCTAAAGTGAATTTCTTATAGACAGGACATAGTGGATATTATTTTTAATCCAATCGGTAACTTTTTAAATTAAAGAGTGTCTTGGTTACTTTTCACTTGCTGCTGAGACAGAATACCTGATGTCCAAAATTAGGGAAGGAAAGGTTTATTTCTTTCAGTTCTCAGGGGTTTCAGTTCATACTTAGTTGGCTCCAAGGTAGTGTGGCATAGCAGGGCAGCCATTCATGGTCACCACAACAGCAAGCAAACCAGTGAAAGAGAACTTTCCTACTGCCCTTACACTGTGTGTCAGCTCCACCCCTGGGCGGGTGCAACATCACATCACCAATCCCAGCGCTAGACAGCAAACCAATCAAGAATGCCAGACTCAGCCCTGTCCAAATTACATGAGGCCTTGGGGGGGCACAGAATCAAGCCAAAGAGTTTAATATATTTACATGTAAATAAATTACTAATAGAAATAGCCTTGATGTTTTGTTACTTTCTTTAAGTCTGTCATAGATTTTTTTTTAACCTTTTCTTACTATTTTCCATTTTGTTTCATTGATTTGTTGTAATGACTTTGTTTAATTCCTTTCTCAATTTCTTCATACATCTTCTACAGGTATATTTTATTTTATTTTATTTTGGTTATCATAAGCCTCATATAAGACACCTTATAATTGTAACCATTTATTTTAAGCTGATGATAACTTCAATTGCATGTAAAATTCTTATGCATTTACTTCTCCCATTGCCCCACATCTTATATTATTCATATCACAAATTACATTTTTATATTGTTTACTCAGTTAACATTTTTATAGTTGTAGAATTTTTACACTTTTACCTCTTTTTATTCTATACTAGAATTAAAAGTGATTTATGCCTCATTATTGTCACTGTTGCCAAGTATCCTTTTGTATAAGCCTAAAGGATTTCCTTGACTATTTCTTGGAAGGTTTTTCCAGTAGGAATGCATTTCCTCAACATTTGTTTCTCTGGGTAAGTTTTTATTTCCCCTCAATTTTGATAGATAATATTGCTGGGTATAGTACTTTTGGTACAGCTTTTTCTTTCTCTTTCTAAATTTTGATTTATGAGAAAAAAGAACGACTTGAAGGAGTAAAAATTTATTTTATTTCATAGTTTCAGTCCATGGTGAGATGGCTGTATTGTCCTTAGATCTGTGATGAAGCAGATGCATCATGGTAGAATGGCATAGCAAAGGAAAGCTGCTCGCCTCATGGCAGTCAAAACCCAAGAGGCAAAGAGAGTCAGAGAGGAAGGGGCCAGAGACAAGGTAGCTCTTAAAGGACAGGCCTCCATGATGCACTCCTTTCAACTAGGCCCAACCTCATCATCCATCACCTCCCAGCAATGCCATCAAGTTATGAATCCTAATCTACTAACAAAGTCAAAGCCCTAATAAGCCAATTATATTCCCAAAGCCCCATCTCTGCACATACTGACTGCATTGAGGGCCAAGCCTTTTTGGCACATAAACATTTGGGGGACATTTTACATCCAAGCTATAGAATCTATCCCTCCTAGCCTGCAATGTTTTTGGTGAGAAATATACTGATATTTTTATACAGGTCTCTCTTATACATGAAGAATAGTAGTCTTTCCTTTGTTGATTTCATATTCTGGCTTAGGCATTTGACAATTTGATTAGAAAGTATCTTGTGGATTCTTGCTTTATCTTTCTTTGCATCAACTGGGCTTCTTGAATGTAGATGTCCAACTCTTTCCCTAGATTTAAGAAGTTTGGGGCCATGATTTCTTCAAATAAGCCTTCTATCCCTTTTTCTCTTTTTCTAAGACTCTCATCATGGATATATTGGGCCAGTTGATGGTGTCTTGTAAGTCTCTTAGACTTTCTTCACTCCTTAGTTTTTTGTATTTAGTATTCTGATAAATATTTTTTTCAATTGTTATTTACCAGTACATGTTTGCAGTACATAATACTTACATTCCTCATGTGGAGTTGACGCGAACCATAACCATCTTAATTTTTGTCATCATTTTCCCCTTCATTTTCCCCCTTTCTCTTCATCTCTTGCTCCCCTTTCCTTTTACAAAAAAGCTATCTCTTTATTTCTTATTGTCTGTCTTTTATTTTGCTCTTTATTTGCATTTTGGGTTTCTTATGTAAGAGAAGCCATACAATATTTAAGCTTATGTTTCTAATTTGTTTCACTTAATATGGATAATTTTAAATGTCTGTTTTTGAGTTCATTGATTCTTCTACTTGGTCTAATCTACTGTTAGATTTCTCTTGTAACTTCTCTATTTTAGTTACTGTGCTATTTGGCGCCAAAATTTGGTCATTTTTCACAGCTTTCATTCATTGTTTATATTTTCCTCATATATTACTTTCCTGAGTTTGGCGAAGTCCTTTATGATGGTTAATTTGCATTCTTCATCAGATAACTCATATAACTTTGTTTCTTTAAGGTTGGTTTTGGAGATTTATTTTATTCACTTCAGTGGCCTAGGCTCTCTTTATCTTCATGTGTCTTGTCTTAGTTAATTTTCTTTTGTTGCTGAGCCAAATACCTGATGCCCCAATTAAAGAGGGGAAGGCTTATTTAGTTCACAGTTTGTGAAGGTTTCAGTCTATACTCAGATGACTACAAGGCAGTGTGACATGGCTGAGGGGCAACCATTCATGGTGACAGAAGACAGCAAAAGCAGCAAGAGCACAAGGGACAAAAAGAGAGGAGCAAGCCTCTTTCCATCCCTTATATTGTATGCAGGCAGCCTGCCTTACAGTGGGTGTAGCACTCACATCACCAATCCCAGCACTAGACAATGAACAAATCACAAACTCTAGATTCAGTTATCTCCAAAATATCTGCCCAGCCTTGATTATGTGAAGCTTCAGGGGGGACATTCAGTCTCAAACCATAACATGCCTTGAAATTTTGTGTTGGGATCCACACAATTTAAAGTACAGATACCTCTCCCAATCATGACCAGGCTTCTCACAGGGTAAGTCTTCCACAATCAACCTGGCTTGAGAGTACAGGAGCTTCTTAAACTTTTTCTGTGACTGTGATTAGCTATTTTAAGAAATTTCCTTATTCCTTTTTATAGGAGCTCTAGTGTCTGTCTGTGTTACAGCAGGTTATCCAGAGATGCTAAAAAATACCCATTCCTATTTTCATTCTAGAACCCTTTGAGTATATTGGATCTCATCAGTTCTCTAAGTTGAGACAGACAAAAATCAGTCCCTTGAGTGACCTCCACAAGAGCTTGAGTTCTGGTTATGTGCTATCAGTTCTCCCTGAAGAAGAAGGTTGTCAAAGTGTATCAGCCTCTGTCTCCTCTACCACATCACGTCTGGTACAGTAGTGAACCACCCAGATCTCTTTTATTCTTAGTGGCTTTCACCTATCTAGTGCATGCTAGTTTCTATTAGCACTCTAAGACAGGCAAGACAGAAACAGGTTCCTTGTGCAACCTCTTTAAAACGCTGGGACTAGCTCGGTTTGGTGGTGCACACCTTTAATCCCAGCACTCAGGAGGCTGAGGTAGGAGAAGTGTTGTGAGTTCAAGGCCAGTTTGGGCTACAACATGAGCTCAAGGCTGGCCTGAGCTACATAGTACGACCCTGTCTCAAACAACCAGGGCTGGAAATTTGGCTTAGTGGCATAAGTGCCTGTCAGGCAGGCATGAGGTTGTGAGTTCTATCCCTGGTGCCACACACAAAAATAATAATAATAATAATAATAATAATAATAATAATAAAATAAAATGCTGGGACTTTGGACATGTGCTCCAACTCTTTCCCTACTAGCAAAAAAACAGGGAGGTGAAGGTGCCCCCTCACCATTTCCACCTGAGCTGGGGAGGACTGTGGCAAGAAGATGTGTGCTAGGCCAGGCTATTGCTTTTGTAGCACTTCCAAAAGTATACTCATTCCTATCAGCACTTAAATTCAGGCAAAAGTAAAGCTAGGCCTTTGGGCAGCCTCCTCAAAAGTCTAAATACTCCCTGTAGGGTATACTGTTCCGTATCTTTCCCAGGAAGATAGGAGCAGGAAGCTCCCTCACAGTGCTGCACTGGGGTAGTGGCAGAGACTGTTATGAGTGAGCACCATGAATTTTCCTACCAGTACTAACCACTCATAGGCCTGTAGTTCAGAACTGTCTTCTCTTGTTTCTGTATTTTTTCCTCAAAGGAATTGGCTATTGTATCAATCAATCCATGTCTTGGTGGCAGGAAGGATGGACTGAGTCCACTGTCTTGCTAATGTTACTCTTTTATTTTGTTATTTATATTTAGCAAATTGAGTGGACACTTTTTAAGGAAGCATTTGATTAATATTTGATACCCTCAAAAACGTAGTTAATTAAAGTGTTAAAAATTATTTTAAATGGCATCCATGATTTTAATATAGTTTCTTTTTATGGTTATCTGACAAATATCCCTAAGTACCCAAATTGGTTTTGTAACCTAATAAGGTTTCTCTAAACAGCTCTCAAAACTTTTAATTTTTGTATTAACTTTATGAGATTTAAAAACTTAAATCAATTACTTAATTTTACGCTGTTATCTTGGAGTCAGAAGACTCATCAGTCAAGTTCTTTGTTACATTTAAATACCAAATGACTATCTTTGGGAATGACCAATTTATAATTCTATTGAAAATTTAAAATGAAATGAATATGTACTGTCCCTTCAAGAATTTGATAATAGTGATTTTTTTTTCCAGATGTCTCACTCTCTCCCCACCCAAACTGGTACCTATTGCTTTAAGAACTAAGGTTAACCTAGCATGACTGACTGTAGCAACATAGGCTCTTTCCTATTGATTAGGAAATTATTTCTGAAATATTCAGGTTGGGGTTTTTTCTTTCAGTTGGGTTTCATACTTTACGCTGTACTTCCAGTTCTTCAGGCTTCTCTTTCCTCAAATTGGCCAGTAGTGGAAACTCCAGATAGGCAGGTCAGGGCAGCGTTGAGTTCTGCTCTTGCCACAGCATACTGATTGTGGGAAGGTACTGTGAACTTGAGCTTTTTCATTTGGTGTCAGTGGAATGCTGCAGAGATGGTTCTGATGTTGTCAAGCGCAGTGCTCATTTCCTGGCTCTTTCTGGCACTGCATTTTAAAAGAGAAGGCCAAGTGGCAGGGGAATTTCACTGTCATGCAAATTAAGGCAGGAGAAAGAGACCTTCTCTAGTAGTACTGATGCCTTTATCCTATATACTTCTGACAAAGACTCATCTTACAATAAAACCCTCCACCTAGGTTCACTGTTTTAATTACTTCCTTTTCCAATCCCTGGTCAAAAAGTCTTGATATACGTGATCATTTCCCTCACAATTCTGTTCAACCCTTATATTATTAATGAATTATTCTTTGTTGATATAAATTAAGATAAAAATTTGGCAGTTTTTGTTTTCTTTTCTTTCTGATTTTTACAGTTGATCTTAAGACAACTAAGAAATACACCTGATACCTCTGACTTCTGCATATTTTACAAAGTGATCTCTGTCCTCTACACAAATTATCTGATTGTTAAATTTTGTTTCTCTAGAAATTTCTATGACATCATATCTATAGCTTTCATAATTACAAAACTAGAGTCACATGTACATTTTTATTTTTTTCCAACATACATTTTTGCAAGCCTTTCTATGTCTCTTAATGCATGTAAGATTTTAAATAGTCAATTTTATCTCATTTTGAATAATCTTCATCTATTATTTGCCTTCTTAGAAAGCAGAATGCTAGTAGCTAGTTATGGAAGCAATATAGTACTTAAAAATAACTCAATAAAGGTTAAATTTTAGCACGAGTGAAAGTGATGTCACAGAGGAGTATATAGCTAATGACCATTTATACTGAAATGAGTGCTACAGGCATTCTGGAGGAGGAAGGACGATACCAGGCTGGAATTAACACACGTGGACTTAAAAAGGAAGAAAACTCAAGTTATTAGAAGAACGATGAGATTCAGGAAGGCAAAATAACATAAATTGGGATGGTGTGAATTAAGACTTGAAGATCTAAAAGCATCAGGTGAGATATGGAGGAAGCTGACATGTTTGGTTCAGCGAGGGGAATTGAGAGGGTTTAGATGTGAGATACAAAACTGCATGAGTTAAAGAGAAGAACAGAATGTGTGAGGTGCTTGAAGTGTGGATGAATGGAACACTGAAAACTGAATGATGTCGCTCTCTGTGAAAGAACTTCTATATGCAGGTAAAGTACGGCTTGGACGCTGGTGGTGAATATTTTCCAGTGCTCAGCTTTCTCATTTGACAAAGTTTAGAAACTGGAGACAAGACAGACTGGATGAAGAGGTTGTTCAGGGGTTATTTGTGGTTGTACAACCTACAGGTATTTTTATAAGCTCACTATGTCTTGCTAGTGTAAATTTTCAAAAAATGTGTTGATAGTCCTCATCTTCACACTGCTTTGCTGTTTACCTGGAACCTTCTGCTCCTACAAAAAAGCATCATGTCATACTGGGCATCTCAGTCATCAGATTAATCTCATATTAAATCTGGATTTGGCTTGTATGTAGAGATGAAGAGATGTTCAAGTTTGGCAGGCACTTAGATGTTGAGGTCCCAGTGTTTCAAACTCAGCTCAAAACCCTTTAGTGTGTTTTGAGTTTGGCTCTTGGCAAGGCATGATTTCCTGTTTCTAAGAAAAAAGACCCATGAGAAAGCCTTAATAGAGCTTCTTGGACATCAAAATAACATTTTGATGAATTAATTGTAAATGAATCAGAAACATATGGATTCATTCTCTTGAGACACACACATGTTTAAAAAATGAGGGGGGATTGTTGCTCTGGGCTAAGTGTGTTTTAGTTTTTATCAAATGCAGAATGCTTGGGGGAAAAAGTGAAAAGAATGATTTGAAACCTTTGCTTTCTCTTTAAATAGACAAAGCATTATAGTCCTATTGGCTGCCACCTGCAGTTGTTCCAGGAGAAACTCAGCACTGACTACAAATCTCAACCAGTCAGGTTCTTGGATTATATATATGTCCTATAGTTAATCTTAGTGACCTGAGATCTTGGGTAAGGCATAGAGAGGTTAGGAGAGAATAGATTTTTGTTTTCATGCTATTCACAGTGTTCAAGTCAGATCGGATTATGAGTGTTTTGTCTTAGGAACACTTGAAAATCTACTCATCTTTTAACAAAGACTCCTTTGTTACTCTTCAATGTCATTTGAAATACAGAATAGCTGTCTAGAAGTTCTATTTAAAAAATGAAAGGAATTCCAATGAGATACAGCTTCAAGTGCCTTAGCATGGCTATTATCAAACCAAAGCAATAACAACAATAAAAAACCCTTAAAATCAGAAAATAACAAATATTGAAGAGGACGTGGAGAAATTGGAACATCGTGTGCTACTAGTGGGAATGTAAAATGGTGCAACAACTATGGAAAACAATACCGTAAAACCCAGCAATTTCACTCTTGTATCTACCCAAAATAATTGAAAGCAGGGACTTGAAAAGTACGTATATACATGTGTCCATAGCTCTATAATACTTAATAGCTAAAAGATGGGAGCCACACAAAAGTACATTGATAAATGAATGGATAAATAAAACATGTTTTATACATACAATGAAATGCTATTCAGCTTTAGAAGGAAGGAAATTCTGACACAGGCTGCAACACGGATAAACTTTCAGCAGATTATGTTAAATGAAATGAGCCATCTACAAAAAAAAAGACATGTACTACATGATTTCATATTTTTGAGGCATCTAGAGTAATCAAAATCATAGAGAAAGGCAATAGAGTGGTGGTCACTAAAGGTGAGAGAAGGAGAGAATAGGGAGATACTGTATAATGGATACAGAGTTTCAGTTTTGCAATATGAAAAATGTCTTAGAGATTTCATAACAATGTAAATGTGCTTGACATTACTGTACTAAAAATATACTAAAAGTGGGTAAGATGGTATACTTTATATGATGAAATGTAACCAAAAGACTAGAGGAGCTTTATCTGAATACTATTAAACACAGTACTCCCAAGAATGTAAGGCCTGCAATCCAGGAATTTCTGTCTTGTGCTTCTGATAAATCTAATATCTGGACTAGAAGAATTTAGTTTTACTTTTACCTTTGAGTGGTTGAATACATTTGCACGTGCATATGTACACACACCCCCACCCACACACACTCAAACTCTTGCCTCAAACCCCTTGTACCACAAGTTCTGTAACATTTCCCAGCACATGACCCTGGCCCCAAAGCCTGTATTTCATAATTATATTACTGGGTTACCACCTGAAAATGAACTTTATGCTTATAGAAGAGACCATAATTTTTTCTTTTTTTCTTTAAATGAAAAAAGAAGAAGAAGAAGTCACCAAGAAGCAAGCCTTCCCTGCAAATTGGTGCTATGCATGGGCTGCTGGTGGGACAGCCAGATGCCAGCCTTTTCCCGTGACTCAGCAGACTGTGAGGGAAGAGAACAAGAAGTCACCAAGAAGCAAGCCCTCCCTGTGTGGCTGGTGGTGGGAGAGTCAGATGTCATCCTTTTCCCATGAGTCAGTGCCATTTGTGGACTGCAGGGAAAGAGAACAAGAAGTCACCAAGGAACAAGCCCTCCCTGCAAATCAGTGCCATGTGCAGCTGATGGGGGGAGAGCCAGGTGCCAGTCCCTTCCAGCATGTGGGCTGGGAAACAAGAAGAACCAGCAGTCTCCCCTACCCCGCACTGTAAGCGACTGGTTGATCTGGAGAAACACAGGCTGCAACAATAGCTATTGATATAAAATACAGTTTAATGCTTGTAGTGTTTAGTGTTTCACTGACTTTGCAGGTCTAAAGCTGGTAGTCTGATCATCTATTCAGAGGGTACCAACATGCAATGTAGCATGTATGGGGGAATCTCCTTTTGAAGGTGGTAACCATCGTTAATTCCCTGTCATCTTGTTTTGAAGTCCTGTATCATTTTCATTGTTTTTTTGGGTTGGGTTTCATTCTGCTTTGTTTTGTTTGATTTTGTTGTGTCCAATGGCAGGGTCAGTTGTTTTGAGGATAACAGGATATATTATGGTAGCCAAAAAAAAAAAAAAAAGAAAAAAGAAAAAAAAGAATAAAAATGATGATACAGAACTTCAAAACAAAATAATAGGAAGTTAACAATGGTTAATATACTGCGTATTGTTATCTTCAAAGTAGTTGTTCAGATTACATGACATAGGCATGAAAAAATGATCAAATAGTAGGCAAACTCTGATCACTGCAGGGTCATCCTATTGTTTCTGCATATTATTTTATAACTTATTAAAAGTCTTAATGATGTCTCCTATGACCAAGAAATAAAGGAGAATAGTGTTCTGGTTCAGCTTCATAAATGGTATTCTTACCACAAGTGGAATATTTTTCCTCTTGTTTTTTTTTTTTTTTATGTGTTAGAGACATTTTATCTTTACTCAAGAAGAATTGTAAAACATATGGCTTATGGATTATGTGATTAATTTATGTTAAATTTCATTCCAAAAGGATTTAGAATTGCAAATAAGAGAAAGTGAAAAGAAAAATAAGTTGATCACTTGAGATCAGTGTGACAATGTATGTAATAGGCACCATATTATTGCTAGAGAGAGGTCGTAAATTTCGCTCTGAGATCTCTATCATTAAATCAAGAAGGAAGACTCACATTGTAAGATTCACAGAAATAGAATTTTCTCCATTTGGCATGACGGCCTCTTATGATACGTACACCCAAGATCTTAGACTGATTTTATGTTATTCTTTAATTTACTTAAGATGATTCAGTAAAAAAATTATTTCATATTATGAAGTTACTGAGAGACTCTCATTTATTAAGTTTAGATATACTGGAATTAATAAACATAAGCAGTGTCTAACTTTTTAAAAAATCACCTGAATCTTCTATTTTCCTTTTATTCCTTGTCCTCTTATAACCTTTTATTTTCATTATTATCTCCTGGAAAGAAAATGAAAATAACATGAGAGAAACCTGAAACATTTTTGATTACCTGATTCCTCAAAAAAAAAATCTCAAGTTAGCCAATACTTGATTATTACTATCTAGAGTATTTACTTGGGGACCAATTAACCAAGTGGTTTTGGATACCTTGTATCATCTTGATTCTGTGCTGGATCAGTAGCTCTGTAGATGGCAGAGTAGAAATCATCTTGAAGTCAGCTGGGGTGAGTACTTAGGTGTAATGAGTTAGGGGATTAGCCATGCCTTCTTTTTGCAGGATCGGCGAACATTACATTAGTTTGTTTAATCTTTCTGCTTGAAGGGGATTAGTACATAGAAATACCCTCTGGTATAGTGTTCTTTCAATAGTCTCTACTTAATAATCCCCAGCTAAAAAATATTGGAAATGAAAGATCAATTAAAAGGCCTTTTGAGTTCTTTGGGGCAGCAGTCCAACAAGAATGTTTTTTATAATTAAAAAGACAGGGGCATTAGTGAACATGATTACTATATACACAATAGAATTTGGCAACCTAGATTGTTTTGGTTTTATTTCCATTCATTTAAAACAAGTGTGTGTGTGGGAAGAAACTTGTGGGAAATGGGGATAGAGAGATATAGTTTATTTTGGGTATTGTGCATTAGTCATTTTTCATCTACAAAGTCACCACCTGAAACAAACATCAGACAGCAACAGACGTCATTCAGAAGCAATACATTATGTTTTAAGAGAGGCTTTTATGGATGTGATTAAGCCCAGTTAGCCATTCTTTGCCACTGGGGCCGGAAGCACTCTTATTGTGTATTCTCACTTGTGAAATGCCACGACTCAGGAAATACACGAACTTTTAAAACTATTCTGGCTGGATCCATATATGCGTTGGGAACTGAGAATGGGAAATGGAATCATCTGGTCACTGAAGCCCTGGTTATTTGAAAGTTTACTCATCAATTACCCAGACAATTTCCTTAATTTGCTGCATCCTATATTTTTAGAAGTTGCTACTCTTGGTTTTACATTCAAAAGCAATGTAGTTTTTCATTTAACTATAATATTTCAAATTCCGCCCATGGTAATTTACTAGTACAATTGGAGCAATTATTATACACACACTTACAGTAATTCTCCACAATGTAGCTTTTGATGGTCTTAATCTAAAACGGGTGGGCAGAATTATTTTTAGTGCAACCTCGGTATTTTGCTAGAAGGAAAAGTACAGTCTTCAGAAACTAAGGACAGAACACATAGGACTTTTTTAATTAAAAAGAAGAGACTTTTTTTATTTAAAAGGAAGTCGTGGATTAGAACATTTTGCTGTCCATATCTGTGAGCTTTGGTTCCAGTATTCAACTAAATAAGGATCAAAAATATTCAGAAAAAAAAACTATTTGTTATTATTTCCTGGACCATAAAATATAAGAACTCTGTAGATAGAACTTATATTCCACTATGTATTTAAGTAACCTAGAGATAATTTAAAGTATATAAGAGAGTGTACATAGGCTCTATGCAAATACTATGCCTTATTATTATTGTTGTTGTTGTTGTCTTTTTGAGACAGGGTCTTGCTATGCAGTTCAGGCTGACCTAGAACTCATTCTGTAGCCCAGGCTGGTCTTGAACTCACAATGATCCTCCTGTCTCAGCCTCTCAAGTGCTGGCATTACACATGTGCATCACCACGCCTGGTTTACTATGACATTTTATGAAAGAGATTGAGCATCCATAGATTTTAGAGTCTATGGAGTACAGTAGTGTGGAGTTCCTGAAATCAATTCAGCACAGATATTACGGGATGACTGCATGTATCCAGATAACTCACTGACTAAGCAATATGAAATGATGTGAATGAACCACTAAGTGGATCTATGATAAGCTTTATTTTCTTTTTCCCAACATGGCCAATAAATATAAAATATCCTAGACTACATTGACACACCAAATAATCAAACCAATAATTCATTTGAATTTTCAAGTTAAAAACATTTGAGACATATTTTGAGAAACAGCATGTGGTAAATACATCATTTTAAAAACAAATGAGTTAGTAATGAGCAGTCATTTCATTTGAGCAGAAAAGTCTCCCATGATTTGAAGGGATATTTGCGTCCTGACTCCCCTAATTTCAAAGTGATATTATTTTCAATTACTATATTTTGATATTTTATAATATGTGCCATCCAGAGTTTGTTTAATTAAATGTAAAATACAAACATGTTTAGTTTGATCTATCACTGTTGAGTTTGACAAAGACTGTCATGCAACAAAAATCCAAAACCAAAAGTAACAGCAAAAACAGTCAAAATAAACAATGGATGTGGATCCCAAACTCAAAAGAAGATACTTTGCCTGTGTCGTTAAGTTTAATGCTTTTTAAAAAGTTTTGTACTGATTCAAAGAAAAGCTCAAATACAATAAATTCACATGGATGACCTAAATTTTGTCAGACAGTTATATCAAACAGGTAATCTCTGACACACTCCACATATAAAATTGATGCATGACTTTGAGGAAGTTCAAGATACCTGATGTTCCCAGAAGACTTTTTTTCCCCAAGCTTCATGAAATACCTTATTTAATCTCTGAACATTAAAAGTCACAGGCTTTCTGAATGGATCATGGTAACAATATCCGATTGCAGTTCAATGTACAAAAAGTGTTGGGAAAGTTCATACTTTGAGAATTGTTGGAGGATCTCTCTAAGAGTGAAACTTGATTTTCAACAATCTGTTTCCTTTTATCATCTATTTTGGAAGAATTTTATATAGCTTAACTAAAAGTATGTCTCCTCTCATTTAAAAAGTTTTAACTGTAGTAAACTATACACAACATAAAATACACCTCTTAATTATTTTAAGTGCATAGAATTCAATAGTGTTAAACACATACACATTGTTGTGCAACCAATCTCCAGAATGGTCTTCATCTTGGAAAACTGAAACTCTATACCCCTAAAACAGTGCCTTCACATTCCTTCCCTCCAGCCCCTGGCAATCACCATTCCACTCTCTGTTTCTATTATTTTGACTATTCTTGGTAACACACATAAATGAAATCATCCAGTATGTGTTTTTTGTGATTGGCTTATTTCACTTAGCATACATAATGTCTTCAATGTTCATCCAAGTTGTAGCATGTGTCAGAATTTCTTTCTTTTTGAAGACTAAATAATACTGCATAGTATATGCACACCCCATTTGCGTATCCATTTGTTTTTCATGGGACACTTAGACTGTTTTCATCTTTTGCTTATGGTACATTATGATGCCATGAACAGTGATGTATAAATATCTCTTGGAGACATCTCATTTCTTAATAGAAATTTTATTCACTACAAACTAGAAAAGAGACAACTTCTGAGATAATCTCTCTCAAATATATACTTAATTTTTATTTTTTATTTTTTATTTTATTTTGTACTTTTTGGTACCAGGGATTGAACTCACCACCTTGCGCTTGCCAAGCAGGCGCTTATGCTGCTAAGCTAAATCCCCGGCCCTATGCTTAATTTTTAAAATGAATTCTGAGTTGATTCATATGGGAGACATTAAATGAACAATATTATAACTGTTATTACTTAATGAACAGTTCCTATAAAACTCACATAAACTATATTGACCTTACCTTACTAAATTTAACAATGATTAAGAGTTTGATGAAATCAAATACAATCCATTTAGACATGTGATTGTTAAAACTAACTCAAACCTTGTACTGAACTTGACTGTATTTTGTGAATCATGACACACTGGAATGCTCTCTCAGTAGATAAAGTATCAATTTCCAATGACTTAAAATACCCACACTTCTTAAGACTTACCAGTACCATTTTCCTCTTTTCATTATCATTTCACCAATTCAGTGATCTTTCCATGACCCTTTAGGAGCCATTATTTTTTCAGGCAGCTTTCTAGGTGCATACCAGATAGCCATGAGCAAAACAAATAAGGACCCAGCCTACACAATATATATCTTACATCCAAACATGTATCATGTATTAATACTTACAATAGACAAGTAAGTAATTCTCTCACACAAACTTTTTTTTAGTTATCAATATGTCTTACCAAGGAAACGAGACCAGGCAGTATGACAGCTTGCACTTTATTTGAAAGTGCAAAACGAAATTCCTGGATAATTCTGACAAGAGTATTATGTTCTGAATTTTGTATGAAGAGGAGAATTTGGCATCTGTCTTAGTTACTTTTCGCTCATTGCTGAGACAAAATACCTGATGCCCAAAGTTAGGGAAGGAAAGGTTTATTCTTACAGTTTCTCGGGAGTTTCAGTCCATAAAGTGGGTTCCAAGGCAGCATGGGATGACGGGGCTACAGTTCATGGCGGCTGCAAGCTGCAAGCCACAATCCGCGCTGGCGAAAGAGACAGGAAGCCGGGAAGCAAGCAAGAGGAAGACCCGCCTTCCCTTATACTGTATCTCAGCTCCACCCCTGGGCGGGTGTAGCAGTCACGTCATTAATCCTGGTGCTAGACAACAAACGGATCACAAGCATCAGACTCAGCCCCATCAAAAGTATGAGGACTTGGGGGTACATAGCATATCCTATACAGCATCCAAGGAGCAAGAGGAGAATCATAAGGCCCAAGTAGAAAGTAATTGCATTTGTCTGTAAAAGGGATAATGGGTATTTGGAATAGAGGGGTAACATCAGAAATGGAGAGTAGTCACAGAACCCATTGTCACCCCACTCCACTCCTGCTACCGCATAAACACACACAATTATACCACATACCATAAACATTTATTGATTAGGATACTTTCAAATCACAGGGAATATGGCTGAAATTTTATTGACCCCAGTAGCTATGGTTACTAGATATAGTCTGACTACACTTAAATGTATTTTTTGTCATTTATATATCTACCTTTTGATTTTTAATTACTCTTGTCAGATGGCTTGCTCAATTTCTTCTTGCTTTTCCTTTTCCCTTATCAACTCACAAGAATGCTAATCCTAAAGATATTAATCATTTTAAGTAATATGTAATAAGATTGATTTGCTTCTCACAGTTTTAGTCATCCTTAATTTTAGCAACATTTTTAACATTCCAATACTTTAGACTTTTATATAAGGTCAAAACTATTTTGAGTCATTCTCAGTTTTTTAGAAGTAATAACCATATATAAAAAGAAGATTAAATATATTCATACATATTTTCCTCTGTCTTGAACATTTATTTGCTTTATCATTATGGTATTATGGAAATATAAACATGGATAAAAATAAATGAAATTATCTTTAATAAAATGTCATTACTTTGGTATGTATGATTCTAGATTTTTAAAGCATTGTTATATTGTTTTAAATTTGTTTTTACCAAGTAATATACATATATGGTACACATTATATCATTTTATATTTTTCTGTAACATGTTTTTATTTACTTTATGATTCACCTTCAATTTATTTAGCCTATTCAGATCACCTCTTTCTGTTGGACATATTCTATTTTCTGCTATTGCAAACATTATGCTAGGATCCTTTGCTAATGAAAGTTATAGAAATTTATGATTATTTCTTTTGCATCTACTTCTCATATAAGTTTGTATTTTATGACCTCTGACTGGGCCATTATAGAAAAATTCTGAACTTGGCTATGGAGCTGTCTCAGTTAGAATCTTGACATGCCAACATGTCACACTCTCACTGTGACATTTTTCTCACTTGTACGGATAGCGCCATCTCAAAACTGTTATGAAGGTTAAATGAGCAAATAGCACAATAATTTGAAAGAGTGTTTGGCACACAGCTAGAAATCAATAGCATCTTTTTATTAGGTGCTACCAGATTGTCTATTTATAATTTTAACAAAATATGTAAAATTACTTAAACATTGTTGCTAGTTTATTTTTTAACATCTTATTTGATTATTTAAAATGTTGTTTTATAGCTGGGCATGGTGGCACCAGATGTAATCCTAACTACTCAGGAGGCTGAAGCAGGAGAATCACAAGTTTGAGACCAGCCTGAGCAACTCAGCAAGACCCCACCTCAAAATAAAATTTTTTAAAAGTCCTGAGAGGGCTGGGGATATAGCTCAGTGGCGCAGTGCCTGCCTGGCAAGCAGGAGGTCGTGAGTTCAATTCCCAGTACCAAAAAAAAAAAAAAGGTACTGAAAATACTCAGTGGTAGAGCTTTTATGGCGCATGCATAAGAAGAGCCTGGGCCTGGGCCAGGGCATGGTGGTATAAGCCTGTAATCCCAGCATTCACAAGGCTGAGGCAGGAGGGTCACTGTGAGTTTGAGGTCAGCCTGGGCTACAAAGTGAGTTCAAGGCCAGCCCAAACTGCATAGTGAAATCCTGACTCAAAAAGACAGGAAAAAAAAAAAAGAGAGAGAGAAAAGAAAGAAGAAAAAAGACCCTGAATTCACTCCCCTGTACCTTGAAAAAAATGTACACATATGTATTTATATATATTTTATTTTTGCTTAGATCTGTTTATAGCAAGAATAATCATTTTAAATTCATACTCTGATTGATGATATATATTCATTGCTGAATTACTTGTTTAGATACTTTTTATATTTGTCTCCTTAGTGAATAAGATTTGAAAAATGTATTGATATTAACCCTTACACCTGAAATGCTGTGAGGCTGCAAATGTTATTCCATCAGTTGTTTTTCTTTTATTTGTATGTTTTAACTTTTCAATGGTCAAATGTGATACAAATATTTTGAGGGACAGAAATCATGGTATAATATTCTTTTATAATAAGACTTTCATCACCAGCTTGTTTCCTAAATTACAGAATTTGGAATTTGTGTGTATTACAGGAACTTAATGTAAAGTTAACAGACTGAATTAATAATGTAAAATCTTAAATTTATAATTCAATGTTATTTTTGAAATAAAACTACTTTGTAACATACTTTAAGTACGATGTAGGTGAGTGTGTGTGTGTGTGTGTGTGTGTGTGTGTGTGTGTATGGATAGAAAGAGAGAGAGAGAAATTTGAATCTCCTTGTCAATCATTGATAAGGCACTTAGGACCATTTTCAGTTGTTTTTATGATAGAGACTTCCAGATGGCCAACTCTCTGTAACAGTTTTATGAAATGACAAGCACTTCACCAACCCAAAGTTGTTTAGTTGTTAAGTCCTATAAGTGCAAATCCAGTTCCTGCCTGAGAAGAAAAGACTCAGTTTCCTTGGAGACAGACAGACAGCACGATAAAAGTCCAGCCTCTTCGTTATCGTGCACTAATTCAACCCGGAGTTGTAAAAATCTATTCCTCCCTCCTATCTTTCACTACCGTTCCTTGCCATTTCAAAACCCAGTGCAAAAATCTAGCAGGAGAAATTAAAACTTGCCTTGTTTCCTTTATGGTGAATCTTTTTCCAGTGCAAAATCCTATTCACTTGGAAGAAAAAATAACTCACAGATTCACTTTTGGCACTTATAAAAGTAATCTTCATTACAATAAGACTAAGTACTAGACTATAGAAAGTTGCAACTGCTTTTATCTTAAAATTTAATGTATTTTTATATTTGTCTTCAGTTCATCTGGGGTGTGTTTGGGTTAAATTGTTGACTAATTTTTCCAGTTTCATTAGTTTAAAAGGTACAATTTCACCATATATTTGAAATCTTCATGCATAAACTGATCTGATCTATGCCAGGAGAAACACAGTTTTTATCATTGTGGATATGTAGAATGTTTTATTTTATGAGAAGTTTTTAAATACCTTTTTTTAAACCCTTGTCCTTTAATATTTTACCAGCTTCCCATTCCTTTTTTTTTTAATTTAAGCAAAGAAAAAAAAAGACATATATAACAAAAACAACAAGCAAAAGAGACAAACGACTGGAGTAAATGCACAGCAGTAACATTGCAGGTTTACAAAGCAGGATGATAGAAACTTGACAATGGTTGCAATATTGCTTATTGTTATCTTTAAAATGGTTACTTACATTAACAGATATAGACATGTAAAATTGACCTAATCATATGAGCATTAATTGTTCTTTCTCAATAACGAATACATTCAGCAGTGTGTTCAATTTAGTTATCTTACATATACATATATACAGATTTGTATCTTTTCCTTTTCCCTTTTCTCTTTCCCCCTTTTCCCTTCCCAATTACTTTTGCTCTTCAAGCTGTTTTTGACCCTTACATAGTATTTATTGTAGATTTTGGATCATATGTACTTTTTCAGTTTCTTACACTAGGGAGACAATACGGTATTTACACATGTGAGTTTGATTTATCTCACTTATTAGTATGTTCTCAAGTCGTGACCATTTACTTATAAAAGTCTCAATGCAATCTTTCTTAATAGCTGAGTAGTACTCCATTGTATGAAAATACCACATCTTTTTTATCCATTCTTTGATTGAAGGGCACTTGGGTTGTTTCCAAGATCTGGCTATTACAAATTGGGTTGCTATAAACATGGGTGCACAGATATCACTATGGTATGGTGTTTTCAATTCTTCTGGGAAAATGCCCAGAAGTGGGATAGCTGGGTTGAATGGGATCTCTAATCCTAGCTTCTTGAGGAATCTCCACACTGATTTCCACAGTGGTTGCACCAGTCTACACTCCCACCAACAGTGGAGAATAGTTCCTTTTTCCCCACAGCCCCTCCAGCATTTGCTGTCAGTTGATTTTTTAATCTTGGCCATTCTTTCTGGAGTGAGATGGAATCTCAGCATTGTTTTAATTTGCATTTCCCGAATGACCATTGATGTTGAACATTTTTTCATGTATTTCTTTGCCATTTGTATTTCTTTCTCTGAGAAGTGTGTAGTCATCTCAGATGCCCATTTTTGGATTGGGTCCTTGAATTTCAGGGGCCTGATTTCTTTTAATTCTTTATATGTTTTAGATAGAAGTCCTTTGTCTGATGGACAATTGGCTAAGATATTTTCCCAGTTGGTGGGTTTTCTTTTCACTCTGTTGGAGATTTCCTTTGAGTTGCAAAAACTTTTTAGTAAGATGAGATCCCAGTTCTTGATTCTGGGAAGTGTTTCCCGTGCAATGTGATTTCTGTTCATGAACTCCCTGCCTATTCCTATGTCATCAAGATTTTTACCTACTCTGTCTTCTAGTAAGTTTAGTGTCTCTGTTTTAATATTCAGATCTTTGATCCATTTTGACTTTATTTTAGTGCATGGTGATAGGCATGGATCTAGTTTTAGTTTATGGCATAGAGAAAGCCAGTTTTTCCAGCACCATTTGTTAAAGAGGCTATCATTCTTCCAATGTACATGTTTGGCCCCTTTGTCAAAGATGAGGTGGCTAAGTGTGTTTGTAGTTGTGCCTGTATCTTCCAATCTATTCCACTGATCTTCAGGTCTGTTTTGATTCCAGTACCATGCTGATTTTATCACAGTAGCTTTGTAGTATAGTTTCAAGTTGGGGATTGTGATGCCTCCTGCCTTCCCTTTGTTGCCCAGAATTGCCTTTGCTATTCTAGGTCTTTTCTGGTTCCAGACGAATTTCAGGAATGCTTTCTCTAGCTCTGTGAGGTAGGCAAGTGGTATTTTGATTGCGATTGCATTAAATCTGTATAATAATTTTGGGAGAATGGCCATTTTCATAATGTTTGTTCTTCCTATCCATGAACAGGGAATATCTTTCCATTTTCTGAAGTCTTCTTCGATTTCCTTCTTTAGAGTAATGTAATTTTCACTGTATAGATCTTTTACTTCCTTTGTTAGATTGATTCCTAAGTATTTCATTTTTTTGGATGTTATAGTGAAGGGTGTGGTTTCCATTATTTCTCTCTCAGTGACTTTGTTGTTTGTGTACAGGAATGCTATTGATTTTTGAGTTTTCACTTTGTATCCAGCTACATTACTGAATGTGGCTGTTACTTTTAAAAGTCTTCTAACGGAATTTTGGGGGTCTTCTTTGTAGAGTATCATATTGTCTGCAAATAGTGATAATTTCACTTCTTCCTTTCCTATTCTTATTCCCTTTATTTCTTTCTCTTGTCTAATTGCTCTGGCTAATATTTCCAGAACCATATTGAATAGGAATGGTGATAATGGACATCCTTGTCTTGTTCCTGATTTTAGGTTGAAAGCTTTCAGTTTTTGTCCACTTAGTAAGATGTTGGCTGTTGGTTTATGATATATAGCTTTTGTCATGTTGAGGTAGAGACCATCCAATCCTGATTTTCTGTAGGGTTTTGATCATGAATGGGTGTTGGATTTTGTCAAAAGCTTTCTCTGCAACTATTGAGATGATCATGTGGTTCTTGTCCTTGGCCCTGTTGATATGGTGTATTACATGTATTGATTTGCATATGTTGAACCATCCCTGCATTCCTGGGATGAATCCCACTTGATCATGATGTATCATCTTTCTAATAACTTGCTGTATTCTATTTGCCAGTATTTTATTGAGGATTTTTGCGTCTATGTTCATGAGGGAGGTTGGCCTGTAATTTTCTTTTTTGGTTGGGTCTTTCTCTGGTTTTGGTATTACGGTAATACTTGTTTCCAGGAATGAGTTAGGGAGACTTGCTTCCCTTTCGATTTCACTGAAGAGTTTGAGGAGAGTTGGCATTAAGTCTTCCCTAAATTTCTTATAGAATTCAGCAGTGAATCTATCAGGGCTCGGGCTTTTCTTTGTTTGTAGGGTCCTAATTACATTTTCAATTTCATTAGCTGAAATTGGGTTATTCAGCAGCTTTACATCTTTTTGATTCAGCTTTGGTAATTCATAGGTTTCTAGGAATCTGTCCATTTCTTCTGTGTTATCAAATCTATGTGAGTAAAGGTTTTTGCAGTAGGTGTTGATGATCTTTTGTATTTCCACTGGGTCTGTAGCAATCTCACCCTTTTCATTTCTTATTGCATGAATCTGAGTTTTTTCTTTCCTCTTCTTGATAAAGTTGGCTAGGGGTTTATCAATTTTATTTACTCTTTCAAAGAACCAACTCTTCGATTCATTAATTCTTTGTATTGTTTTCTTAGTTTCAATTGCATTAATTTCTGTTCTAATCTTAATAATCTCCTCCCTTCTTTGGGCTTTGGATTTGACTTGCTCTTCTTTTTCTAGAAGTTTGAGGTGCAGCATTAGGTTGTTTATGTGTGTTCTTTCTGTTTTTCTGATATGAGAATTTAGTGCTATATACTTCCCTCTGAGGACTGCTTTCATTGTATCTCACAGGTTCCAGTAATTTGTATTTGCATTTTCATTCAATTGTAGATATTGTTTAATTTCTTCTTTAACTTCTTCTGTGACCCATTGGTTATTTGGGAGAGTATTATTTAATTTCCATGTGTTTATGTAGCTATTGTAGGTTTTTTTGTCATTCATTTCCAATTTTACTGTGCTATGGTCAGGTAATATGCATGGAATTATTTCAGTTCCTTTGCATTTACTTAAGCTTGTTTTGTGGACCAGTATGTGATCTATTTTAGAGAATGACCCATGTGCAGCTGAGAAGAATGTGTATTCTGTTGTTGATGGGTGGAATACTTGGTATACATCTACTAGGTCCATTTGTTCACAAGTTTGATTCAGTTCTGCTACTTCTTTACTGATTTTTTGTTTGGTTGATCTGTCTCTCTGTGACAATGGGGTGTTAAGGTCCCCTGTTATAACTGTATTATTGTTTATTTGGTTTTTCATGTCTATTAAGAATTGTCTTACATAGTTGGGTGCTCCTATATTCAGTGCATATATATTTATGATTGTAATCTCTTTCTCTTGAAGTTTTCCCCTAACAAGTATGTAGTGACCTTCTTTATCTCTTTTGATCATTTTTGGTTTGAAGTTTGCATTGTCTGCAAACATAATAGCTACCCCTGCTTTTTTCTGGGTTCCTGTTGCATGGAGTATTGTTTTCCAGCCTTTGATTTTTAGTCTGTGAATTCCCTTTTGAGTGAAATGTGTCTCTTGTACACAGCATATTGTTGGGTTTTGTTTCTTAACCCACTCTGCTAGTCTGTTTCTTCCTATTGGTGAGTTGAGATCATTTACATTGATTGATATAACTGATGTGTACTGGCTCATCCCTGTCATGATATCTTTCTGTTGTTGGTTTTCTACATTTTCTGTTTAATTATTTGCCTTGCTTAGTGGTTTCCTTTTGTTGTTATTCTTAAGATTGTGGTTATCTTTGACTCTTTCTAGAGTGTCTTTCAGTACTCTTTGTAGTGTTGGTTTGGTTGTCCATAAATTTCTTCAGTTCTTCTTTGTCATGAAAGTATCTTATTTCTCCATCAATTTTTAAGGATAGTTTTGCAGGGTACATCAATCTGGGTTGAAAGTTGTTTTCTTTCAGGATTTGAAATACTTCACTCCAAGCTCTTCTTAACTTAAAGGTTTGTATTGAGAAGTCTGCTGTGATTCTGATAGGCTTTCCTTCATAGATGATCTGTTTCTTTTCTCTGACAGCTTTTAGTATTTTGTTCTTGTGCTGTATTTCTGATAGTCTAATTATTATCTGTCTGGGTGAAGATTTATTTTGGTTATGGTTAATTGGGGTTCTGTATGCCTCAGTTACCGGTATTTCAGATTCTCTTCCCATGTTTGGAAAGTTTTCTGCTATTATTTCTGTGAATAGTCTTCGCAGGTCATTAGTATTGACCCCTGCTTTTTTATTTATGCCTATTAATCTTATGTTATTTCTCTTGGCATCATCTTGCAGCTGTTGAATTGTTGTTTCTTGGTTCCTTACTATTTTTAGGAGATCTTTTCTTTCATGGCCATGATCTCCCATGCTGTCTTCAAGATCTGAGATTCTATCTTCAGGTTCATTCAAGCGGTTTTTCAAACTTTCCATGGAGTTTTTCATTTCTTGCATTTCCCTTTGCATCTGTTTCATGCATTCTGTTTGTGTCTTATATTGTTCATTCAAAGTTTTCATCATTTTCTTAAGTTCTTCTATTTTTTATCTTGCTCTTCTTTAGATACACACAACATTTCTTTAATAATGATTCTCATTTCATTTTTTAGCCAAGAGAATATTTCTGATTTGAATTTCTCTGTAGCTTCATCAAGCTGCTTCTTTACTGCACTTTCTATCATTTCAGAAAGTCCATTTGTGTGACTCCCACTGTCTTCCATTTCAGTGTCTCTTGGGTTTGTTCTTAGTGGGCTGGGGACTGCGACTGCCTCTTTGTCTTTCGTTTTGCCATTTTCTTCTAGAACCTATGTGGC
Source organism: Dasyprocta punctata (assembly GCA_004363535.1). Taxonomy (NCBI): domain Eukaryota; kingdom Metazoa; phylum Chordata; class Mammalia; order Rodentia; family Dasyproctidae; genus Dasyprocta; species Dasyprocta punctata. The sequence continues at coordinate 28,716 of RJWM01013379.1, forward strand.
TCTGTGTCCTGTGAGGATGACCGGGTATTCCCCTGTGGGTTACGCTGAGTCTTGGGTCGCACTGAGTCATGGGACCCGGTAGAGCTGGATCCTGTACGGAGCAAGTGGGGGTGGCCTCCTGGGGCATGTGGGTGGAGCCTCTGCCTTAACTGGGTGGGGGCCAAGGCCTCCTGGTCCCAGGGAGCTAGGCAGAGTGTACCCTGGAGTGTGATGCTGCCCGGACCCTGGGTCTGTCTGCAAGGAGTTCAGAGTAGCATTTGTCACCAGCTTCCCATTCTATTTTCCCCAAAGAAATGTTGAATTTCTTTTTTTATTTTTTATTTTTATTTATTATATTTTTTTAATTTTAAAGATAGTAAAATCCAACAAAACAGAACAGAATGAAGTCAATCAAAACGAAGCAGTAGAACCGGTACAGAGCTTAAAAGAAAGATACTATGAAAACAATAGCTACTATAGTATATCTTGTTATTTTCAGAATAGTTGACCATTCCAACAGGTATAGTAAAATCAAACCAAAAAACAAACAAACAAACAAAAAAACCACAATAAGACCAATAAAAACAGAGTATAAAATAAGGCCAAAAAATTAATCAGAATAAAGCAAAATAATGAGAACAATATTGGGCCTCGAAGACAAGACAGAAGAGAATCCCCCATTTTTGCTGCATTGCGTACTGTCATCTTCCAAAGAGATGCTCAGGCTGCCAGCCTCAGGCCTGCAAAATGAACAAAACAATACTAGCATTTGGTTGTTTCATGTACCTTACTTGCTATCAATTTGGCCAGACCTCCAAATGAGCAGGTTGCTTTACGGGGGGTGGGGCGCATGTTTCTCTTCCTGGGGTCCATGCCAGTCACACAGGCCTACAGAATACAGTCTTAGTTGTCTTCTGGTTGGAGGTGCTGAGGCCCCAGTATTGAATTTCTTAACAGAAAAAAGATCCCTATTTCAGAGAGATTTAAACTCCTCTATGTTTAAATATATACATAAATATTTATTGATGTGAATTGTTATGTTTATGACTTTTTGCCATGTGGGAATGTTATATATAAAAAATTAAGATTTTGCTTTGTGTCACTGAAAGGAGATGCATAGAAAGAAGCAATTTTTTTGTCTAGTTAGATAATGTAGAGGTAAAAATGGCTATAGCTCTTAAATATTTAATATTTCAAAATTTGAATTATCCTTATGCTATTGTGTCTCTCACATATTGTATCAGAAAGTGGCTAATAACTAGCAAGACCACTAGTTGCCACGCAATTGTTTTACAACTATCCATATTAGTACATCGGCCTGGTGTAAGTATTGCCCCACTCTCTTTAGACTTCAAGATAATCATATTGTCTGCAGACAAGTGACGTTATTCTTTCTGTTTCCAATGCAGTTTACTTTTTTTTTACTTAACATTTACTTACAAGACAGTTCTAAATAACTGCATGGAAATTGCTTCATCTTAAAGTTCTCCTGATTTATCTACTTTAAGACACTTTACTATGTAAGAATCTTTTTAAAAAATTAGGAATAGAGTTCATTCTTACTAAGTTGCAATTAGCATGATTAATTGATAATTACAATGAACCTTATGCTAAGCATTTTGCATGAGTAATTCCACTGAATTTCTACAACTCCATATGTTAGGTACAATTATAATCCCAGTCACATGCATTCAGATAGTGCATTTTAGAGAACTAAGTCAATACTATGTTTAAAAGTAGTTACTGAGCGAAATAACCCTTCTCTTAATATTATACATTCTCATTCTTTCTTTTGGGGTCATTTATAATCTTAATTACTTGTCTCCTTTGACACTGACAGTGTTCTTTTTTTTTTGTCTTTTTGACACAGGATTTCACTACATAGTTCAGGCTGCTCTTGAACTTACTTTGTAACTCAGGCTGGCCTTGAACTCATAGCAATCCTCATGCCTCAGCTTCTGAGTGCTAGGATTACAGGTGTATATTACCATGCCTAGCTTCCTTTGACATTATAATGAATTATATGAAATAAAATTTATATTAATATTTCTTTAAATTCTTGATCTTGGCCTTACTAGCTGCTATCTATATAGTATTGAATTTAAGTTGGTAGCACTTTTTTATGATCTATTAAATTACATAATTATGTGCTAGTCCTGTATTGGTTTTTATTTTGCCTGATTTTACAAGTAAGAGCTAAAATATGCATTAATTATGATCTCCATTTCCCTACCTCCATTTTCTCTGCCCTCATTCCAATCTGCTGTTTCTTCACATCATTCAGATTAAGCTATACTTGTTCATATCATCAGCCACCTCCACACTTCCTGCCAAATTCAGTGGTTAAGACTCCATTTTGCCTCATTAACATTCAGCAACCTTTCAGGCAGTAAATGAATTCTGCTATCTTGATATTCTGTCTTCACTTGGCATTGGGATCAAAATTCTTTCAGGTTTTCTTTCTTCCTCACAGGTTGTTTCTTTCCAAATGTCTGTTCTGGATCATCTTACTGTTCCTTATGTCCAAATACTAAACATTTCTAAAATTTGGTTCAAATCCTTATTTCTGTGTGGCATGCTTCCTTTTCTAAAGAAGTTTCTTTAACATTTTTTTGTGGACCAGATACTTTGACACAGAATTCTCTGAGATTTTGTTTGTCTGAAAGGGTTGTGCATTTTATCATCATTTTTGAAATATATTTCTGTTAGGTACAAAATTCTAGATTAGCTTTTTTTTACTGTAAAAATAGTACTCCATTGTTTTGTGAATTGCATAATTTTCTACTGCTTTACTTGTCTTTGTTCCTCTGTATTAATTTCCCTCTTTCGACTGTTTTATGGATTTTGTATTTATATTTGGTGTTCGGTTGCTTTATCATGTGTTTGTTTCACATTTATTATGTGTTGACTTCTTTGAATTCCTTGGAATTATATTTTCATATCTTTCATTATTTTGGGAAAATTTTTGGCCATTGCTTTTGCAAATATTTCTTCTACCCCATTCTTTGTTTTCTCTTAGGATTTCAACTACACATATATTTAATAATCAAATATTATCCAAGAGCTCTTGGATGGTCTTTTTGCTTCATGAATTGTATTCTCTTTGGGTATCAGCTTAATTATTTAAAAAATAATTTATAATGACTTTTTTCTAGGTCATTTGTTCTTTTATTGCTTGTGGCAAATCTACTGATGAACCCATAAAAAAACTCTTTATCTCCAGTGTTATATGTGCATATTTTTATACCACTTTCATTTATTTGTTTCTCATTTTTCTGATGAAATTCCTCAAATATTTATCCATATTTTCTCTTAAGGCCTCTGGTAGATTATTCATAGTTATTTTAAATCCCATCCCTGATAATCCCAGCATTTGATTCATGTCTGAGTCTAGTTATAGTGTCTGTTTTATCTCTTGATGATGAGTTGCTTTTCCTTGTTTCATTTTATGTCTCATAAACTTTTTACCAAATACTGTAAATGATGTAGCAGAGATTGAAGTAAGCACTGTACCCATGGCTGCAAATGGTCATGCCTCCTTTCATTCAGGACACTAGTGTGAAGAATTGACTTATTATAGTCAGGAGTTGTGCACTCATTACATTTTATTGTTACTATCATTAACTATAGAATATCAAAGTGCTTTGTTGTTGTCTCATAGTTAAAGTAGGGGCTGGGACACCAGAAAGTTTTATATTTCTTCTTCACACTTTGTCAGCTTTTAAAGATCCCTACATGTCTGAGCCATGGAGATGACTCTTCCCAGGTTCCTCCTTTGTCCAATAAGTAAACCTTGCTTGGTTGCTACTCAGTACGAGGTTAATGGTAGGGGGTCTTTTGTTGCCCTAGTCCAGTCTCAGAGACAACTTCACTTTTTACGGGTGCAACTCTGAAATTTAGTGCTTGTCTAATGCTTTTCCTCTATTCTCTCCATAAAAGAGTTTATTTTATTTGTTGTCAGATTGGGGGAGAAAAAAATTCATTGTCCCTCCCTTATTGGTAAAAGACTTCCACTTAGTATGGGTATAGGACCCTAAGACAGGATTAATGTCCTGCCATTAGTCTATAAGGGAGGATTTTTCATACCTCTTTTTCCAAGTAGCAGTGCTTTCTCCAAAATACTAACGTGTCCTGTGGTCTGGAAGGTTTTATATTTCTTCCCAAGAAGGAGACAGATGTTTTCATCTATCCATAGCCTAGAATCACTCATTCTTTGCCTGTGGCCTCAGTAAAAGTATTTGTTGCCCTCTTCCAGAACCCATGGGTTAGGTTCTGATGAGACTATTGTATTAATAATTGAAAGATATCTTCCTCATATTGGTTCTATGTTTGCTTATTTTTTTCAGTGCACCACTAATGGTACCATTAGTCCAGAGCCAAATTTAAAGTTTTGGACAATCAAACGACCAAAAATATAATCTAAATAAGACTGTTTTAAGTGACCTAGAACTTACTTGTTTTGCAAATTCCACAACATTGCACAAACTGCAGCTATAAAGAACCTAATTGTGGCATCATGTAAACCCCAAAGCCTCACCAATTTTTAGCCTCTTGGCCTTACCTTCTTCTCCATCTGGATGATGGCTTTGTACTATTGTCTCATTCTATGATGAATAGCCCATGCCATGCACACATTCTAACCTGTTAAAGTACCACTCAAAGCTTATTATTTGTGGTAGCCTTATGTGCCAGTGAAATTTGATTGTCAATTTAAGTGACTTGACAGAGACCTGGGAGATTATTAAACCACATTTTGGGGTATGTCTTGGGGTGGTCATGTCATACTGTATCTGGATGATGGCCCCTTCCTCTCATGTTCTTTCACTTGTTCTGCATCCTTCCCTCCGTGAAGTAAGCAGCTTTTTCCCACACCTTTCTACCATGATGTTCTTACCTTTGACCAGCTGGCCATGGACTGAAACCTCTAAAACCATGAACCAAAATAAACCATTTTCTCCTTTAAATTTTGTATATCAGGTATTTTTTCACCAGCAGTGGGAGAGCTGACCAATATACCTTATAATCATGTTTGTCTTTACCATCTTTGGAATTCTTGAGCTCACTACAAATGGCAAAGGGACAAAGTGATTTTGAGTGATGATCAAGGCATTCATATGGGAATCTACTCCATCAGTAAAAAAATCAATTAATCTTGGATAGCTTTAAATAGTGGGGACTCAGAATTTGAAATGCCTACATTTTAGTTAACATGGTATTGCTAGTTTATATTATGTCATATGTTTTTCATAATCTCCAGCCATGCCTCATTAACCTAGACAATCTGGTAGTATAGTATCATGATTATAATTGAATTTTGGAGACAGAGACACTGAGATGCCAGTGAAAATGATCACTGTGTTTTCCAGGGTCCTGTACTAGGGAGGTGTTCATTGCTTGCCCTGAGCAGAAAAAGAAAACAGATTGTACAACTCTGCAACAAAGATGAACTGCCCATGACCTCATAACAGGCCATAGTGTGAGGAGCTCCCTGGATGATGGCTTTGTGCTATTGTCTCTGGAAAATCTCATTCTATGATGGATACCCCATGCCACACACACATGGATGGCATGGTGATATGGAGCACTCTAAGACAAGTGTCTGTCTTTGTTCCTGAGCTTTGGCAGCTAAGTTAGTCATGAATGCAGATGTGTCAGATGGAAGTCAGTCTCCTAAGCCCAGTTGGAAGGGTATCCTCCACAAATGGCTAGCATGCCTCATACTCAGTTACACCGTTAAGATGCTGTCATTATAGCCTGTTCTTGGAAGGATATCAAGACTCCAACTTTTGGGTTGAGCTAGCCAAAATGTTACTTAAAATAAGTAAATTTAAAACAATTTATATCTTTGTCTCTTCCAGGATTCAGGAAACAGCTGTCCTACTGAACAGATGCTGCAAACCACAAGTCATGTGCCAGGCCTCAAATGTGGCAGCTTCTTACCAGAAGGCCCTCAAAGTAGGGGCACAAAGCCCTGGGGATGATGACACAGGAAGAAGCACTTGAGGAGGAAGACTGGCGCTCTCTAGATGAAAAGGCAGTACGGTGTCACCAGGATAGAGATTGGGATAGTTTACTCTTGCTTGCCAGCATCAACTCACAAAATAGTGAAGACAGAAAATACAAAAGAGTAGTGCCAAGCAGGGAAGAGTATCACTCAGAGCGAGGAAATAGCTTCTCTGGCATTCAGAGACCTAGTCTCTCTCTTTAAGGAGCTAGCCTGGGGGACAACTGAGAAAGGAGTAGCTCGGGTGTGTAGAATATACCTGGTGAGACATGAGCTCCACCTGGTAGGGGCTGAATTTAAACAAATGGCTGCCAGATGTGAAGGTGGTGATCCTACCAGTGGAGCCTGCAAAAGTACTGCAGAGGAGCTTTGGGCACTGGTCCACATATACCTTGCCGATGTGGATTTTTATGGCTTGGAAAACCATTCATCCTACATTAGGCCTCACAACAGCCTGGGCAGATTGTCAATGGAAAATTTTAGCTTAAGCCAAAGATCTTCTCCATCAGTTGGGATGTTGGAGTGGGCTTATCAGGCAACAGCAGATGGTGTGTAGTGAGATGACTTGGAAAGTCTGGAAAAAGTTGAAAAGAGTCCTGAGTCCATCCAGTTGTTTCTCAGGGGTGGGGAAGCTGCTCATGAAACATATAAGTTCTCTTTACTGACAATGATGGCTAATTCTAAAACAATACAAGGAGCAACGAATGCCTTGGAGTTAAAAGACGTTCACACAGCCATGTCCCAGGAATTATGCACAAACAATAAAGAAATGGCCCAAGTTCTGGAACTCATGATGGAGTCTTATTCTTTGATTGGCTAAAGAAATCATAGCCTGTGTACTTTCTAAGATGTTTCACTGAAGTGGATACTCACCAATTCCCCTTTGTCCCGAGAGTTGTCTTAGTCTCTTCTCCTAAGTAGGTGTTACTTCCCCTCTGCACTGTCTCTGGGAGATCTTAAGAATTCCCCTCTTTAGGCAAGTGTGTTGAAGTGCTGCCTGAATACAAGTTACAGGAGCAACCACCATATTTGGATCACATCTTCTTCCTTGATTACCTCCCAAATCCCCAAACTCACTGCAAAAGAAAAGGTCTGGGAAACAGATAGAACCTTCTACTCTTCCTCCTCCTCACCCATCTATTATCTCTTAAGACCTTTAATTGATAAGATCACCATGGTGAACAAGAAAATAGATTATGGGAAACTTGAGAATGACAAGTTTTTATCCATTTTAAATGGGTAGCAGGAGATAGCATGAAGTTGCCTTTAATTACTTACCACGGATTGGGCTTAAGTTCAATGGCTAGATCGTGATCAACATACACTCTGGGTTTCACCACTCTCACCTTTTCCTGTGCTGCTTTCCCGGATGTAAGCATCATGACCTTTTCATGGAAGGGCCTCAATATTCTCCTTATCAGTCTTGTTGCCTCTCAGATGTCTCGGTTGCCTCACACGTATTTTCCACATGGCAGGGTGACATTGCTTAAGAAATAATTCCATGTTGCTGCTAAATTCCTTCAAAGGTTTCTTGTCATATGTTATAAAAGTTTCAAAGCCTTTACCATTTTTTCTCCCACTTTGTCTTCTATCATTTTTCTCCTTTACCTTTACTTGTGATATTCCATTCCTTCTTGCTTTTCTTAGTATATCAGTCATATTCTTGTCTTAAGTCCTTTGCGGTGGGTGTTGTCTTTCCTAGGCCTTTCTGTGTTCTTCCCTAGCACCCTACATACACTGACTCTCCTCCTGCCCAGTACTCAGCCTACTTCATTTGTTTTCATACCACTTTATACAGACAACTTGTCTTTATTTCTTTCTTATCTTGCACAGGAGCATAATCATGGGAAGGTCTTGGTTTTATTCACTGTGCCCTTAAAGTCTGACAAAGGGTAGGAGCTCTGAGTGTATCATTGGATTTCATGAGCCAGGACTCACAACCAATATTTAGCCAAGCCAAATGTTACTTTCAGAAAAGGAACTTTATGATATGAGTGCCTACCATTTTATCAACACATTTGCCATTATTGTTATAAGTTTATAATTAAAATCAAATAATCAGATTTTATATGTTTGGCATGGAGTGCAAGAATGATCATTTCTGAGTATCATAATGCACTTGATCATTTCTGTTGCTCTACTCAGCATTTTTGGAGCTAAATAAATGCTTAGTTTCAACAGAAATTGGTGAATGACCACAGCTATGTTTCACGCTTTTCCCTGTCAAGAGGTCTGGCTGGAGCTGGAGCAGTCATCTAATTACTAAGTTTTTCTTCCTCTGCCTCCTGATTTAACCCCTGACCTTGATTTGTGTTTGTATTTGAAATGATCTAAAACTTACACAGTAATTTTAGAAAATGTTTCTGAACATTTACATATTTCATGCTGAAACTATCTTAAGATCCCTGCCCTCGTGCAAACAGTTTATTTTTAATAGTTTCTGCAGTCACTTGCTGTTTCACATCATTACTGAAGGGGAACATGCCCTTAAACTATAGATCCAGGAAGGCAGAAATGAAAGCGGTGTAATTGGTTTTCAGGATAACAAAATTGTCTTTAATTTATTATCTGCATCTCAGCTTTCATTTAATGAATATTAATTTTAGATTTTGCTTGCACTGAATAAAGGAGGATCTTTGCAACTAAGACAGAATGTAAAAATTCATAAAGTTTCAAGGCACTTCTCTACAGTTACTTCTTCAGGAATGTCCGTAAAGCTCTCTGCCAACTTCGTAAGAACCTGTTGCTATAATTCCCACTAGGTTGTTATCTGCAACAAGATCGTCAAACCTTTATTGTACTCAAAATGCCTTTTTAATCTGTGATTATAATTTCATTTTATTTGAATATCTTGTACAAGTAAACGATAAGGCAGTACCCAGATCTCTCATATGTCGTATAGTTTGACTTTGTCTGAAAAATTTTGTAAATGCTAAGTATAGCCCTACTAAGGCAATAGATATTTTTCTGTGATATTGTTTTCTTGTTGTGCATGTTTATCTTCAGTACCAAAACCAGAACCCAAGTGTGCTATGTCACTGAGCTATAGCCCCAGCCCTCTTTATTTTTGAGACAAGGTCTTGCTAAGTTTCCTAGGCTGGACTAAAAGGTGGAATCCTCCTGCTTTAGCCTTCCTCAGTGCTGGGATTACAGGTATGTATGACAGTACTGGTAACTGGTTTACTGAATACATAAGTAATAGCAAGTAGCAAAGGAATGTATGCTTGTGATTTCTTAATTATTTGAAGTTTACACCACGTTTGTGTCATTGTCAGTGTCAACTGTATGACAGTGGTTAAAAATATTTTCCATTTTATAAATAAACATTTTTAATGAAATTCATTGTGTTGGCTTGTTACGAAGGATCCAAAAATCACTCAGCAGGAAGCAAAATAGAGACATAACAGAAATCATCACCAGTCTGTTGAGCTGTCACACTTTCAAAGGTTGAAAACTGTTGGTTAGCCATATCAGTCTTGTTGGTGACTTGCTTAGTTAATTTTTTCTTTTCTAGAATCAGAATTATCAGAAAATCCTACTAAAACACTCCTATGATACTCATTGTTAAATCTGATAGTTAAAAAAATTGGGGTACCCTTATTTTCTTCAAAAATTTTACTCCTCAAAATATTTGAAAAATAATGCTTTACTGCTTTAAATCAAAATTGCTTTAACTCAAAGCAATTGCTGCTTTGTTTGTTTGTTTTTGCGGCACCGGGGATTGAACTCACAACCTTGCACCTGACAGACAGGCACTTAAGCCGCTGAGTCAAACTCCCAGCCCTGGTTTTTTGAGGCAGGGTCGCACTATGTAGCTCAGGCCAATCTTGTGCTCGTGTTGCAGCCCAAGGCAGGCCTCGAACTCACAACGCTCCACCTAGCTCAGCCTCCCGAGTGCTGGGATTAAAGGTGTGCGCCACCACGCCCGGCAGCAATTGCTGCTTTAAATCAAAATAGTTTACTAAACTAAGTAACAATGAAAAAAGTATTTTAATTGACATGTTAAAAGTGGAAACATATAAAATGACCAGTTAGAACCACAAAGGATAGAAGAGGAATGAAAGACAAAAATAGGAAGAAAGGGAAATAAATTGAAAACAGTGACAATAAATTGGTAAATATTAACCACATTATGTTGATAATCACTATGAATGTCAGTGATCTAAATGTACCAATTCAAAGACAGAGATTGTTGAAGTGAAAAAAGAGACCCAACTACCTATTGTCTACAAGATATCAACTTTAAATAAGGCATATGTAGCTTAAAAATAAAATGACAGAATTATACCATGCTAATTAAAAGAAAATGCGTATACCTATGCAAAGTTTGGGGGGAACAGATTTCTAAAACAAGGAAAGTTCCGAAGCATAAAGAGATGCATCACACAATGACAAAGTAGCCACTTTTCTCATGTGTATCCGTCCTTAAATACCAACAAAACATTCAAATACACCAGGCAAGAGCTGACATAGCTGAAAGGAGAAACAGATAAATTCATCCATATATTTAGAGTCTTCAACATTCCCATATGACAAATAGATCCAGCAGTCAGAAAACCATTAAGGATATAGTTGAACTCAACAACACCATCAATCAACCGAATATAATTGACCTGAATAAACTACTTCAGCCAGCAGCAACAGCAGAATATACATTCTTCTCAAGATCACATGGAACATTCACCAACACAGACCCCATTCTGGGCCATAAAACATACCTTAACAAATTTAAAGTGATAGAAATCATGCAACATATGCTCAGACTATAATAAAACTAGACTAGAAATGAGTAACAAAATAGATAGCTAGGAAAATTCCAAAACACCTGGAGATTAAACACACCAGTGAATAGCACATGGATTAGTAAAGAAATCTCAAGAGAACCTTAAAAGTATTTTGAACGAAATGAAAATACAACTTAAGAAAATTTGTGGAATTTAGTAAAAGTGATTCTTAGGGGAAAATTTATGGAAAAGAATACCTAAAACTATTAATCTAAGTTTTCATTTTAGAAAAGTAGAAAAAGAAGAATAAATTAAGTCCAAAGTAAGCAGAAATAAATGATAAAATCTCAGTGCAGAAATCTGTGAAAATGAAAACAGGAAATCAGTAGAGAAAAATCAATAAAACCAAATTCTATCTTTCTGAAGATGTCAATAAGACTACTCTTCCACCAGTAAACTAAGAAAGGACAGAGTAACTATTTAATAATGGGAGAGATGAAACAGGGAACATCACTGCAGATTTCACAGATAATGAAAAAATAAACAAGGAACACCATAAATGACTCTATGCCTGCAAATTTGATAACCACATAAAATAGGCCAAGTTTTTGAAAAACAATATTTCAAAACTTACACAAGAAAAAAATAGAAATTCTTATATCTATTAAAGAAATTGAATTAATAGTGAATAACTTTTCAAAATTTAAAACACTAGGCCTACCAGTAACATCTACCAAACATTATACAAATATAATATCAATCCTTCGCAATTTTTTCCAGAACACAGGAGCAGAGAGAATACTTTCTATCTTATTCTATGAGATCACAATTACCCTAACACCATAAAAAACAATGACATTTCAAGTAAAGTAAATTAAAGTAAAGTAAAGGAAAAGACAGACCAATTTCTCTCATGGACACAGATACAAAAATCACCAATGAAATATTAGCAAATTGAATTCAAGAGTGTGCTGAAAAAAATTAAACACCATGACTAAGTGGAATTTATTTCAGGTGTGCAGAGTTGGGTCAACATTTGAAAATCAATTAATAAAAATCATACAAATAGGCTAAAAGAGGAAAACTGGATGATTACATTATAAATAGGGGAAGGAGTTTGACAAGATCCAACAACTCTTTATGATAAAAACTCTCTGAAAACTAAAAAATACTGGGTAACTTTCACAACTTGATAAAGAACAGCTACCAACAAAACAAAACAAAACAAAAGTCAGAGATATCTACAGGTAACATAATCAAGGGTGAGAACCTGAGATACTTCCTAGTAATATCAAAAACAGGATAAGGATACCTTTTCTCACCTTATCATTGCTTTTCAACAACATTGTACTAGACACCATAGCTCATACATGAACCAAGAAGAAAAAGGTGACAGATTGTAAAAGGAAGAAACACAATTATTTGCTTATTGATGGTTGGTTTGTCTACAGAGAAAATCCAAAAGAATCAATAATAACAACAAAAACTCCTGGTACATGTTTATAGTGAGATTGCAGGATTCAAGGTTAATCTATTAAAGTTAATAACTTTCCAATGTATTAGCAGTAAACAATTAGAATTTTAAATTAAGTATACATTGTCATTTATATTAGCACCCAAAATACTTAGGTGTAAATCTAGCAGTGTATATGAAAGATTTTTATGAGGAAAACCACAGAATTCTGAAGAACTCAATAAATGGAGAGGTATTTCATGTTATTGGACAGCAGGATTTAATAGTGTCAAAAGTGTCAGTCCTTTGCAATTTGATTTACACAGTCAATGCAATCTTAATCAGACTTTCAGACAGTTATTTTGTGGATCTCAAGCAACTGATTCTAAAGTTTATATGGGTAGGCAAAAGACTCAGAATAGCCAACTTAAAATTGAAAGAACAAAGCTGGCAGCCAATAATATGCTACCTCAAGACTTAATATAAATTTAGTTATCAAAACAGTATAGTATTGGTAAAAGAACAGACAAATAGATGAATGTACAGGAATAAAAGACTTACAGACTCATGGAAACATGATCAATTGATCTCTGAAAATGTATCAAAAGCAATTTTAGACCAGTGACAGTCTTTTCAACAAATGGTACTGGATGGACTGGATATCCTCTTCAAACAGAAATGAATACACACAACACATGCCTGGCAAGCACGAGGTCCTGTGTTTGATTCCTGGCACATGCACACACACACACACACATACACACAAACATGATCAGAAATTAATACAGACCTTTCAAAAATGATCTCAAAATGAACCACAGATGTAAATGTAAAATGCGCAGCTATAAAACTCTTAAAGATAACATTGCAAAAAAAATCTAAATGACCTTGAATATTTCAATGACTTTTTTAAAATACAACACCAAATTTACAATTCCTGGAAGAAAAAAATGATAAATTTGGTTTTGTTAAATTAAAAACTTGTGTACTGTAGCAGTTTGAAAAGACAAGACACTTGAAAAGAATACTTCTGATAAAGGACTCCTTTGAAATGTATATATAGAACACTTAAATTTCAACAAGAAATAAATGAGAAACCTAATTTAAAGATTGGAGAAGAATACACAAATGGCAAATAAACTTAAGAAAAGATGTTCAACATCATGTCATTAAAAACTATCAGTCAAGTGGAAACAACAAAATACTACTAGACACCTTTTAGAATTGCCAAAATCCAAAACTGAAAAGGAACGCTCCTTCATTGCTGGTGAGAATACAAAATGGTCAGTCACTTTGGAAGACATCATGGCAATTTCTTAAAAACCTAGGCATACTGTTACCAAGTAATTCAGTAATTTCCCTCTTTGGTATTTGGAAAATGGGGATGGAGAGTTGAATATGTAGGGCACAGGGGACTCCTAGGATAGCCAGTTACTTTGTATAATACTGCAATGTTAAATTCAATTTAAAACACTGTCTGTGTTCATCAGAACCCAAAGAATGAACAACACCAAGAGTGAACTCTAACATAAACTGCAGACTTTGGGTGATAAAATTCTCCAGTATAAGTTCAGCAATTGAAACAGACATACCACTGTCATGCAGAATGTTAACTGTGGTCAAGATGACAGCTCTTTGTACTTTCTGCTCAATTTCATGGAGAATCTAAAGCTAAAATGGCTCTAAAAATTAGTTTTTTACAAAATGGTACAATGAATTCTCAAAGCACTTTTTCAAAACAGGTTTTGAGGTTAATTGCTTCTTATTGCCAGCTGCTGAACATATGGGGTATGTGTGTTGGAGGGAGGAAGTCCATTGAGTTTTTTTTTTTTTTTTTTTTTCTGGTAGACTATATTAGCTAGTCCTCTACAGTGCTGTGGTAGCATCAGACTGACTGTATTCAGGTCCCAGCTCCAGGGTTCCCTTGCTGAATGACTTTAGAAAATTTTCTTACCTATGTTAAGCCTCATTCTTCTGAGATGTATAATTTTAGAGAAAAGTACGTATCATTTTTTGGTTGTGGTGAAATGCTAAGCTCATTTGCAGTCCAGGGTAGCTTCTGTCCATACGGATGTCACCAATGAAGAAGAAAATGAGATTGCCTTGGAAAATAGACCTATTGTTTAGACAAGTCTATGCAAATCCCTAATGGATGTCCATTACTTGATTATATTTAATCATCCTAAAGCATGTTTTCTACCTTTTAATTAGACCCACTTACTCATCCTTAAAGATTTATTTGTTGCATAAAATTTTAGACTTCTTTTGTGACCCCAAAAGATGGGACAAAAGGGAAGTTTTTAGTTCACTATAAGGAAGGACTTCCTGAGAGTAAGACTAATTAATTCGCAGTGGCTTTGGAGTAGTTTCCCTTGGTTTTCTCAACCTCAGCTTCTTCACTTATAAAATCAGAAAGCTAAGACCAATCTTATGGCATTGTTGCAAAGATTAAACAGGATTCAGAGTCCCAAGTTAACTGAGAACAGTTCTCCTTACAAATGCCTGCGATTTGCCTCCCTTCCTCTTGTCTGTAAGGAACAAATTTCAATTTCCCACCTGTCCTAAACACCCATATTTGGCAGGGAGCTATACATTCTATGTAGAAAATCCCTCTTTCTCTTACATTCACCTTTTGTTTCAAAGGGAATTTATTTTAACAAAGCCAGGGTAAATATAAAAATAGAAATATATACCTGAGGATAGAATTTTGTAAGAAACGTATAAATATTCCACCATTCTCCCTACCTTTCAGAGAGAGAAAGAAAGAGAGTGAGTTGAAAGAAAAAGATAAATACAGCATTCCACTATCAAGTAAGGGAAATATTAGGTGCGGTACTTCTTTCCAGCAGGTGTGCATGGGAATGAACGGGAAAACAGTCAATGAAGGGAGGCCTGAGACAGAAAAGTGAAACTCCTGTGCGTGCTTCCCAAGTTTGCCCTGGAGTGAGAATATTTCCTCCTGGCTAGGATGAAAATTAATATTTGAAATAGCCATGAGGAAAGAATCAACAGGATTTGCAGTCAATAAGTCTAGGTTGTAATTATTACATTGTCACCAGCAATGTGGCCATCAGCAATTTCACATATGTGAGACTGAATTTCATTATCTGTGGAAAGAGGAATTATATTTGCTTCACAATGTTCTCAAGAGGAGTATGTAAAACAATGCATATGCATAAAAAGATGTTTCTTGACTACAAATCAGTAAGTTCCATGAGAGATTGTTAGAATACACCAGGGCCCAAGTGGAAGAAAATTCCAATTCCCCAACTCTCTATACACCTACAATGGAAAACTCAATTCTTGGATCAGCACCAGTCAAAATACAGCTAATTCTCAATATGAATAGTTCATTGCAAAGTATCTATTATTTTATGTTTTTAATTTCTATGTCAAGAAAAGTATTTTAAGTACAAATCGATATGCGTTTACAAACAGGTTGTTAATAAGGAAGCAAATATGAAAAAAAGAGCATTTAGCACTATTTTCCAGGGGACATTAGAAATGACCATTTAGCCTTATCTTCTGTTTCCAATAGGGATGCTTAGTGAAAACACGTGATTATTCTTTGTTACCTATTTCATAAATTTAGAGAGTTCTTTGCTATCAACTATAAAACCTTTTAGTAAATATATACAGATATACAGGTGATTTATTTATGATATCCCTTAAAATTGTACCAAATAGGGCAGCATATTAGCAACACACTTATCCCAGCTTCCTCCTCCAGAGCCATAACAGGTATTACTAGTCAATAAAGGAATCTTTAGCCTTAGAATGTTTCACAACCTAGTGTTTTAAGAATCCAGTCTCAACCTAGACCCATTAGATAAGCAAATGAAACCTATATGTCATCTTGCTAATGGGGAAAAGAAAGCACACAGAAAGTTAATAGGGTTACTTTACTTTCGACTCTTTGAGAGATTTTAAGCATATCATGCAACGTATCTGGAGTCTCACTTTTTACATCTGTAAAACAATAGAACTGTGGTGTCTTTATGGTTTGTCTGGCTTGCATTATATTTCCTGGAATTTCCTTTCCTGTATGTTTCTGGTCAGCCTTGGTAAGCAGAGAGATTTTTGTGAGCAGTTAGGAGGGCAGAAGCAAGAGGGACCCCGCTGTAGATCACACACATCCTCACTGATCTGCAACTTGCTTTGCAAGTAGGAACCATCAGATGGGTCTCAGCAACTCCTCCGCCTTGCTGGATCTTCTCTTCCCCTCTCCAAGTCCTAGGCCAGGTGCACGTGTTTAGCTCTGTGACAAAGAGCCCAACTTCTGTGGGACATCCTCATCACTAAGTTCAGAGAAAAGAAAAACTGACGTGGGTTTCACACCCTCCCCTTCAGCTTATGTTTGCAGGTTTCCAGCTGATCTTGTTCTCACTCATTCCCATCCATCTTCCCTTCCCTATCCTATGTCCTGAGAACTTCTAACTTCAGTATCAGACACGAAAACTACAACTTGACAGAGGACAAAACTTGATCCAGGTAGCACCAAATCAAGCCCCTATAACAAATCCATACATATCCTAATGACTGTGCTTCCGTGATTGAATCCTGACTGACACTGGAATTAGAATCACATGTTCTACAATTCCTTCCCGTTGCTCCTCCTTGGGGGCCCAAATTAGCAGAGCAGTTGGAAGCCCAGGCTTTGTAATTGAGGTTAACTCAGGTTGAAATCTTAGTGCTGACATTTGCCATTCACGTGTCTTTAGGCAAGCTTTAAACTTCTTTAACATTCAGATTTAAAAACTCTGAAATAAAGAGGCAATAATATATATCCCTGTCATAATTCATTATGAATCTTAAAGGCAATCATAGAACATTTAGAAGAGTACCCAATATTCAACAAATGATGGTTTCTTTTCAAGTACAGATTTTTAGTCTTGCTACATTTTGAATTAGCAGAGAGTGCAAAAATACTAAACCCAAACCTTTGATTAGGTTAGCTGTGAATAAACCACATATAAGGAAAAAAATTATTGGTAAAAAGTATACTTCTTACATTTCCACTTCATTGTTTTTTTCCTTTGTGCTATAATTTGATGTTTGATTTATAGATTTTATTTTAATTTTTTATTTGTACATTTCAGATATATATATATTATGTTATTATTGATAACATTCATCATAGGAAATTTGTACCTGCATATGATATATCTTGCTTCATCTCTTTTTATTTAAATCAAGTTAGCTGTTTTATATTTTGAAGCAAAATATTTATTTCTTGGTGAGTTCTATCTTATGCTTTTTTAAATCTGTGTATGTCAGAGTACAAAGTATGTCAGTAGTAGAAAGTGCACCTAGAGAACTACTGGATCCTGGATTCACTGCTTTGGGCAGGTAACTTGCACAAATAATGTAGCATTAGCAACAACTTCCTCATCCACAAAATGAGGGTAATCCTTTCTGTGACTATCTGTCTTGAAGGGTTGCTTGAGGTTAAATCTGGAAGATCTCTGGAGACCCCAAAATGCTACACGAATATGTGATGGTGCCATGATTATTGTATGTACTCTTGTTGAAGTCCAATTTGAACTGGTGTCCTGCTCTGTTCAATCAGATAATGACACTATTTATTTTTTACTTTATTATGATGGTTTGGGAAGCGAATCAAAAAGTCTAAAAGAGATCAAGTCTTTCTTCTGCTTCCCAAAATGATAGTAACCTAACATATTTTGTTCATTGATCATTTGACCATTTGGAAGAAAGATGTGGAGGGGAAAACAGAACCCCCGAGTTTTCCTATTATATTTATTTCATATAGCAGGTATTTATTTTAAGTAAATGGATCACTCAATGCTAGCACTAAAAGGGAGAATAGATGTGCAAATGTTTATAATTCACAACAGAAGCAAATGTGTACGTTTACAGAAAACTCCAATTAAGACAATCTCTTTATTCCTTTCTCATAAAAGACATTTGATTTCACTTTGAATTTTTATCATATCATTTACTGAAATTTACTGAAATTGAGCTGGCATAGTTAACTGAAGTCCAAGTTAGGTAGTTAAGCCAAAACTTGTTATTTCATTGAAAAGAATAAAAATAGAAAATGAAAGACAAGATGCATGTATTGCGTGCATCACTCAGGGAAGCTGATCAGAAATCTGGGAAGAGATGAGAGATCAGAACAACTCCGATTCTTGATGCCATTTTTTATGAATGTGCACCATTTGAGGGAGTAACATTATAAAATGTGAGGAAAAGTGATTTTCCTAGAGCAGTCAGCAATATTTTAGAGAGGAAGTCTAATCTCAGTAGTAGGAAATGAGGCATTTCAGAAGTGAAAAAAGGTTTCAGATAATTTATCATGTTCACAGCTCAAACGTTAGATTTTTTTCACTATCAGATCAATATCTGTTTGCTTCTAGTAAGAACATAGGGCATATAATCAAAATATGTTGGCTTTTACCAAGACAATAGGGTGTGTAAGTCTCCAGTTTACTACTTTGCTTGGTATGGACCCATCTATTCCAGACCTCTCCAAGGTCTCCCTCCCAATCCCTGGGTTACTTTCTTATAAATAAAGATTCACTTTATCTCATTTAAATGTGATTTCTGATTTGTTATTCCTTTATGTAGGACATTATTGACTGTAGCTTATTAATTTTTGAAATATCTTATTTCTAGCAGTGAATTTTCAGGGCTTTAAAAAAATTATTTTTCAAATCTGTGAAATATAACACACATCCAGAAAGTAAACAGAGAATAAATGTTCAGTACATTGCATACCTAAAATAAATATGTAAATAACCAAATTTTTTTAAAAAGTGAACATCTCAGAACCTCTTCATATGTAATACTCCCGGAAATCGAGTTGTTCATGATCAAAATTTTTTTACCTTCCATTCATATTATTTGTCATTCTTTCCAGCTTCCTTGAGATGCATAGAAACTAATTTGTTATACTGACTAGTAATTTAGGTTTCCTGGGGCCATATTTAAGTGACGTGAAGCCGAAATAGAAATTTCAGGATTGGAACTGGCCGATGGCCTCGCTGGTATGGAAATTACAGAATCCTGTTAGTACTCTGGATTAGTAGTGACCCATGCCTAATTTACTCCAGTATCAGTACTTTTCATTTATTGACTATAACATTTTTATTCTTTTACTGAATAAACATTTACCAATTAATAAATAGACTCATTGAAAAACTCAAAACTGAAGAGATGAAGTATATACACATGCAACTTTACTTTTTATTTATTTTTAAACAATGATATAGTAATGAAGTAATGGAATAGGCAATAAATGCTGGGAGTTTTCTGGTGAGGCAGTATGGAGAAAAAGAGTTGATTTACAGCTGAACTGAAAATGCTTGATCTTTATCTCTGGGAACCCCTGCATGCCTGGTTTTACTTTTGGCTCTGATAATGGCAGTGGTATTTATGACGTGCTGCTTAAGATCCAGCCCCCACTGGTGACCTCCAGGGTCAGTTTCTTTACTGATGGTTTGCAACTGGCCTAACCAGTTTGATAACCAGTCTTGATTACTGAAAGAGCCACTGAGGGCTTTGGTGGGTGGGGGGTGCATTTACCAAGATTCCTTGCACAGATCTGGTTCAAACCAGAGGCTCGGTCAGTTCCTGGTACACAGAGATAAGGCCCCAGGAGCTTGTGCTCTGGAGATGTCTGTCCAACCTCCAGTGCTTGTTGGCATTTTATTTCCCCTCCTATCCTGCATCATTTGCCTCTAAGTACAATTTCACATGAAGACAATCTGTAGAGGCCAGAGAGTACTTTTCAGAATACTCAAACTGAGCAATACCGTGTAGTTGGTGACCCAGATGGGAGATTTGAAGTGACCCTTCTCTCTTTGTAATTAGATATAACAGCCAAGGCATTGTTTAGAAAAAGATGAGGTAAGGAGTTTGGTAGGAGGATGAAAGCATCGTTTTCAACCAGCTTTCAACCACTCAGTCCCAGGCTGATGTCACTGACCAGTCCACTGATGGGAAGAAAGGTACTGTAGAGCACGGCCAGCAGAGGTTGCAAACTGGGTAACAAAAGAGGCTTAAACTGGGTTTAAATGTTAGCCATGAATAGGAGGCCTGGCTGCTCCTTTCTGTTCTAACTAAAGTGAAGAGCACGGAGACGGAGGGAAACTGCTCACCAGGTTGTCAGGGCTCACGTCTGTCTAGGAGAGGAGGAACGGAAGGCCCACAGGAACATGGGCAGACACTTGCTTTGGATTGGAATCTATGAGTTATTAATGAGTTAAACCACTTTTGAGTTCCTAGACCACTTTGTGATTCTCTTCGCAATTGTTTTTGAAATGAAAATTGAATTTTGGGGGTGGGGAGAAGAGTGATTTCACATTGGTCTCACTCAGATTCCTCGGTTGGCTGTCTGGTTCACAGAATTGTGGTTGGAGAGACAAACTTGCATAAATGAAAGACTGTGGTTCATGCCCTGAAAAGGTTCGGACGTGCTTGACTCCTTTCTTAGCCATTAAACTGAACACTCCAAACCTACCGAGATGTTGAGGATCCTGGTAACGTGACACAGTTATATAATGACGCTGCCTCATGCTACGACTCAGTCAGATGACATTTGCATTTGTGATTAAGGAAGAAGCAACTGCTTGGGCACCTATGTAGTGAGGAAGACGGCTTGATGCGAGGGAAACTGGCATACATCTCCCGGCTCACCTTCCTGAAATGAGATATAATGGTAGGAGAGAGAGTGGGATTTGCAAAATAAGTGAAAGAATAAACATTTTTCTTCTTTCTTTTCTTTTCTTTCTGTCTTTTCTTTTTTTTTTTTTTTTGTACTGAACTCATGACTTCACACTTGCCAGGCAGGTGCTTATGCCACTGAGCTAAATCCCCAGTCTCAAGGATAACCATTTAAGGGATGAAATAAACCTTGTAACAACTGAACCAGGCAAAAATTATTCTATGGCAGATGAAGAATGGTATGACAAGAAGGAGACAGAGTGGATGCTACGTTGTTAATGAGTAGCTGTGAAGGATTCTAAAAACTCCAGCATCCACTTCTTGAGAATATATAAGGGTCAAGATGGGTTCATTCAATTTATGGTAGATTTGATGGGTTGCAAGTTTGAGTATGACACAAAAAAAGACTTGAAAAGCTCTTTGGAGCCTACCTCAGTGGTGGCATGTTGTTTTTCTTTTAAGACAAAAGATGGTAATGTATGGGTTAGGTTTTCTAACCTAAAACCTTGCTATTCAGGTTTAATTGTGGTGTTAGCACTTTGTGATGAATGAGTGGGTTTTGGGTTCCAGTTTGGGCACTCGTCTTTAAAAGTTCACCATCACTAGCCTACATCAACATGAGAGGAGCAAAAGTGGGGTTGTGACACCAAGGGAAGGAGGAACCAAGTCCTCTGACACCCCCTCCCCCACACTCCCCAGCCAGGAATTAAGGCCACTTACATTGGTATGGGTCAAATGGCCTGTGGGTCTTGAAGGAATTTTATTAAGATTGCTGGTCACTCTTACCTAAACCTGCTAATGGGATGTTAATGGGCAAGGTAATTCAATTAGAAGGATATGGTGATGCAAATAGCGAAGGAAAGGATGCTTCTAAGTGGGGGTCTGTGAATACAGGTTGCCAGTGTTGCTGGCTGTCAGCTCACTTTCCTGAGAATGTATCATTGTAACGCAAGTGACTCCGAAAGAAGACTCTTCTTTTATCTAAATCGTTGGGAAAGAGACTCTTCCAAAGAGAAAGAGACTCTTCTCCTCCTGTTTCAATTTAGCATGGTGAAGAAGAAATCTTTAGAATTTCCTGAACCCACTCAAGTGGCTAATTTAAAACAAAATAGGGTATCCTGGAAAGTGTACAAAAATATTGGCCTTCATTACAGATCTATTACTCAGTAAAATTAGTCGCTGCGAATTCCGAAGGCTCAGATGCTTACCCACCAGCGAAGATGATACTCCTGAGGTTGACTGTGGGCGACGAGAGAACTGAGTAAAGCGGTGATGAGTTTGGAAGTTTCTGCTACACGGAGTTACGGTGACTGGAACTTCTGGTCAAAGTCTATTACTGCCACCCAGCGGCAGCATCTGGGATGTCGGACTGGAAAGAGACCAGCAGTGTGATTTTGACGAGCCTTGGGTGCTGTATTATGACAAATCTTATGAACTTGAAGGGGAAATTAAAGTGGGAAATGTTGATGCTTATTAAAAAGGTTTTTTTGTGTGTTGTCCGAAGCAACATGGACCTACCAATCAGAGTCCTCATCTCTGTACAAGTAGGGTACACGGAGTAATGAGCCCATAGAAGCAGTCGAGCAATATGATTTAGGAAAAGAAAAAGATGTGTCCATTTATCTCCCTCAGGCTGTCACTGTGACTAAAAGTTCCTGGTTTTCACAGGAAATCTCGGAGACTCAATGTAGCTATAGGCTATGTGAAGGTGATCTGAGCCAACCTGTAGCTGGAAGGTAGACTTGTAACGCTGTGGTAGATACCAGTGGGTATTTAGTGGGTTAGAAATTCATCCGGATTTGGATTTCCATATATGATAGCTGAAGCAGATTCTTCTAACCCCACGGAGGCCTGCAGGAAAATTATTTCAATTTTGACTTCTTGCTTGTATACAATCTCATTAAATAATCAATTTTATTGGAGATGCAGGTTGACACGGGTTAAAAAGCATCATACACCAGGAGGTTTACTACCTACAAAGTAGTGGACTTCCTGAAAATTAGAATGGACAATTGCAACACTCACTTACTAAATTGGAGGTGATAACAGATGGAAGAGATCCTTTCACGACTGCAAAAATATATATTAAAATTTAAAGGAAATGAAGGGGTTTCAGTAGATGGTTGAGATGTTGTGGGGAAGATAAGAAAGGGAAACAGGGACTCTCATAAATATTTTCTCTTCTAGAGGTTTTTTTCCATCTCTGGCTGATCTACAGTGCCAGGATTTGGTTTGCATGTAAGAATTCCAGAAAAAGAATCAATTGCTAAACATGACACCAGAGCTGTAATCCTAAATATCACTAAAGGGTGTATAATTCCCTAAGGGAATGATAAGCTGTTTTTTTCTTCTCATTTGCCTAAAATGATCTCTGTCTGCTTCTGTACTCAGCAGAAAAGACAATCTAATCATCTTGCACATGTCCAATCTTACTCCATTTGACCAAAATGAACACAGGGGAGGGTACTGGCAAAACATATATTGTCATCACCTCTATGGGTCAGTACTCTGCTGAACCTGATAGCTGTACTTCAGTGGTACAGGGAAGATGTGGGTGAAAATCGATAACAAATCCTAGAAGGGGGAATTGCCTGGTGATCTAAAGGGAGTTAGCAAGTGGATAGTGCTCAGAGGAAAAATCTGGAGCAGAAAGCAATACTTTCCATTTGGATTGGCTAGGGTTCTCCAGAGGAACAGAATCAAGAAAATAATATAAAGGGGAGGTTACTAGGTAGGCTTACAAAATCAAGCAGGCTAATTCTCAGTAAGGAGAATCCACAATGGCCATCTGCATACTGGAGAACAACAAGATCCATAGCTGGTCAGTCTAAGAGAGCTGGAAAGCACAGAACAAGAGGGACCAAGGATATAGTGCTAGTCTGAAACAGAAGGCCTGGAAGCTCCCCGGATTCCATGTGGAAAGACTGGAGAAACCGAAGTCTGACGTCCACTGGCAGTGGTAGTAACAGAAAACACACAACCTTTCCCAACTAAATGGAGTTTTTCAAACACAAGTTGACTTCCTGCTTTATTCAATCCAAGTGCCAGTTCTACTTGTTGCTATCACTTAATATTAGGGTGGGTCTTCCCCTCTTAGTTTCCTGACCTACATGCCAGTCGTCTCTGGAAACACTCCACGGGCATGACCGGAAGTGTGTTTTGCTAATCTTCCAGGCATTTCTTAATCCAGTGAAGTTGACAGATATGATCAATTGTCCCACTCTTAGATATATTTACAAGTGCACATAATGGTCTTGAAACTTAAAGGTCTAAGATAGGTTCTATGGAATTAAACAAGGATCAGCATGGGCTTATC
Source organism: Dasyprocta punctata (assembly GCA_004363535.1). Taxonomy (NCBI): domain Eukaryota; kingdom Metazoa; phylum Chordata; class Mammalia; order Rodentia; family Dasyproctidae; genus Dasyprocta; species Dasyprocta punctata. The sequence goes on from RJWM01013379.1 coordinate 52,880, forward strand.
TATATGAAGTGTCTCAGCGATGCTAACACCATCCAGTGGAGGACACCTTTTGAGAAATAACGTGCAGGAAAAAGCCACAGGTCACTGTAACTATTAAACTAAATGATGATCTGCTTGTAGAGGAGGATGCATAGACATGATGACACTTTTTTTCCATTTCCTGTTTGTCATAGTATCTTGTACTTCAGTGCATATACTCCATGATTTGGTGAAGGGAGGGAAATCATTAAAATAAGAACACCTGCCAGTGGATGTGGTGCACATGTCCATAATCCCAGTTACTAAGGAGGTTGAGGCAGAAAGATTGCAAGTGGGAGGACTGCAAGTTGGAGGACAGCCTGGGCAACATAATCAGACTCTGATCATCTCAAATTAAAGGAAAGGAAAAAAAAGCCTGGAATATAACTTTGCACTTCGTGTGTCTGATCCACAGTACCAGAAAAAGAAAAAGGATGCCCATCAGATTCCAGAGACCCATCTCAGTTTAGGGGTGACTTCGGTGGGCTCATATACTTATTCCTGAAAGCCCCAATGTCCACAAAGATAGTCATTGGGAATCTCTGTTATATTCAAACTAAAGTAAATTTGGGATGAATGCTGAGTCTATGCTAATATCCCGATGAAAACACCTTTTTGTGTCCAACATACATACTCAAATTATATTCAACAA
>RJWM01013380.1:0-53583 GCA_004363535.1 Dasyprocta punctata
ACACTGCCTCTGCTCCCTCCCTCTCCAGCTTCTGCACTCCACACGCACAGCAGCGGCCCCAACCGTGGGAACCAGGGCCACTGAACCTAAATGCTCATCTTCCGTCCCAGATTCTGTTGGTTTCTTTATGTCATTTTTCTCAGCTTTGCTTCAGTCTTCGCATACATGTTATCAAAACAAGAATATAAAAATGAAACTTTAAAAATCTATATATTTTTCTCTCCTTTGGAAGGTCTGTTTTGCTTTTCTGCTCCCCTGGTCCTGTGCAGGTATAGACGTCCTTCACCTTGGAGCACTGACCGGTCCGTCTGGCCTGGGTCACTCATCACGGAGCGCCTGGCACGAAGCTGCAGCCGGGCACACAGAGCGGCCCTCTTCCTCCGTGAAGAGCTCAGGCTGCAGAGTCCGTGACCAGCAGGGACACTATATGTCCCTCACCTCTCATGAAAATAATTAAAAGAGATCCTTTCTCAATGGGTCGTATTCCTTGCCCATGAATGAGGCTCTTTCCTCATTCTTTAAGGACCTGAGAAACAGAGTATTTCTCCCAGGGCATGACGGAAATACATTCTGATGAACGTCCCCACACTGGGCTCCCAGTCCTGCGCCGCAGAGTAAAACCCTGATGTCCAGCATCCTTGGGTCACCATTTCCACCCTCGGTTGTGTACACACCTGTTAGGCACCACACTTCCGGCAGTTCTTAAGTGAAGAAAACATGTAAAATGCTTTTCTGACATTTTACTTGAGGATTTCTAAGAATTTTCCTGTCAAGAACATACATTGGGGTGCAGTATTTTAATGAACTTCAAAGGCAGCCTTTTCTCTGTTTTATAGTGGCAAACACACTTTTGTGTGAGAAGAAAAAATGTTCAGCTCAGTTTGGCCAGCATATTTTTAAGACACTAACAAGTACAGAAGAGTTTATAGAAACAACTATTTCCCACCACATAGTTGCTGGTTATCAGTATTTTTTCCCTTTCTAAACTATACTAAGTCTTCTACATAAATTCTGTCTTCCATAGAAATTTCAAAGATGAGACAGCAAGATAGTGAGTGATACTGAAGCTTTGTTCTCCCCTCCACCCAGAGCGACCCGGGGGACGCTGAGATCCCCGGGCCCAGGGCAGAGGGAAGAGCGGTTCCTCCCTGCCGAGTCCTCTCTGGACCTTGATTGAGAAACCCAGGTGAAAATCTTTCATTCATTTTAATTCCAGCTGAAATTACAGACAACCTCCATATTTCTTTGAACTAAATACTTAATTTTCACAAAGCTGGATAAGCAACATCATGTTGGCCTTTTCAGTTCTAGGCAGCAGAAACAATGGCAGCATTACAGCTTAATCTAATCGGCAGCCCCGCTGGGGGTCCCAGGCCACAAGGTGTCATTAGTAGCAAGAGACACTTAAGCCATTTTAATTAACTCCTGAGTTTATTTAAATCCCTGGCTCTACTGAAAGATTTCTCCTACCTTATTAACATTTGTTTTATTTTTATTATTGCAAGATTCTGAGTCACTCAGGTGTATTCATTTGTGAATTCATTAGTTATTTTAGCCAAGAAATATTACTATTTGCTAAGTAGAGACCCAGGCACTGGTCATGTAAGAGTATAAAATAAGAATGAGGTCTGTGCTTTCATGAAGCTTACATTTTAGTGGAGCTGGTTATGAACGCAAGGTAAATAACACAGATAATGTTAGGTAGTAGCAAGGGATATATAAATAGATTTAAAACAGGTGCTACAATTGCAAGTAACTGGATGGTCAGTAAGGTCTTTCCAAGGAAAGATAGTGACATGCAGATATAAACAGGAAGAATGAACACTATTCTTGGCAACAGGATCAGCACACTGAAGAATAAAGACCAACATCTTCATATTCAGACAATATAGTGGAGGGTTCAGACTTAATAGCCAGACTTGGGTATTTGAATCCCAGTTCTACCATTGAGATTTAAATTACCAGAAAAAAGTTCCCCAACTTCTATGGGGGTTTTATAATCTTTTTTCTCCCCACTGGTAAATAATGAATAATAAATGATAAGAGTTTTGGCGAGAGAGAGACAAAGAAAGGAAAAAAGAGGCTTCTATTGCGGGCACAGCAGGGCTGCGGAAGAGACACAAGTACCCTCTGGGGAGAACAAAGAAGTGGAAGTACTTTTAACAGGTCTGGCTGGGGGAGCAGTTTGGGAGGTGAGCAAAATGACATATCAACATCTGATTTGAAGGAACATCTGCCTGTGCAAAACAGGAGACAGAAAGATTTACTGGGGTCTGGGGGTGGAAGCTTAGGGGGTCGTGGGGTCTTGGGATGGGAGAGGGCACGGTGTACACGCAAAAAGGGAGTGGGAGGTTTATTTCTGGAACTAGAAGGAAAACATAGAAGTTACTCTTGGAGAGTCAAGTTGCTTCTCTGGGCCCAGTACTAAGTTGGACAAATATCATGTTAGAGATAGCTAAGCCCCAGGCTGGCAGAATCTATCAATAATAGTCTGTAATTCATAGAGATGGCGCAGGTTTTGAGAAGTTAAGATATGTTAGAAAAGTATCTGATACAAAGCAAGTGCCACATAGGGGACAGTCATTATTATTTGAATTAATATTGCTAAGTATAAAAGGCCATGTTTATAGATGACTTAGTCACAGTAACCAAAAAGACATAAGCTTTCCAAATGTCCACCAATGTATGAATGGATAAAGAAATACCATGGAATATTATTCGCATTTAAGAAGGAAAGTCCTACATGTACTACAGCATGGATGAACCTTACAGACACTATGCTCCATGAAATAAGCCAGTTATAAAAAGAAAAATGCTGTATGATTCTACTTACCTGAGGTGTACATGGTACTTAAAACTCATAGAAACAGAAAGTAGAACGGTGTTTGCTAGCAGCTGGGGAAGGAGGAATGCAGAGTTGTTGTTTAACAAATAACGAGTTTTAGTTTCATAAGATGAGTTTTGGAGATTGATAGCATATTATTGTGAATGTACTTAATACTACTGAGTGCACACTTAAGATGTTTAGGATGTGAAATTCTATGTGTATTTTACCACTGTGTTTTTTAAAAAGGGCTAAGGATAAAGTGGCATGAGATTAGGGTCAGGGTAACCGGAACACCAGCTACACAGTAAGAAACGTTCCTGGGGCGTGCGCGGTGGCACACCCTAAGTCTTTGCACTCACACCTTCATCTGCATAACAGACATCCTGCAGGTGTTCAGTGCACAGGCCACCTGCATAGTCACGGTCATCCTGGATGTCATCCTTGTGCAAGGCTACTTTTCCCTCCCACACTTCCCTGACGTGTTACTTGAGGTTCTCACTACAAGCAACAGAAACCAGCAGGAAAGACATTTATTTAAAGGCAAATGGATAGGTTTGTGTGCTAGACTCAAGGCTAAAGTCCCAGGGTAGCATCAGTGCCACGCTGCGGCATGGGCCAGCTGGGAGACCACTGAGGTCACCAAGTGTTAAATGCCTCCATTTAGCACACATGAGCTTCGGCTGTTCTGGCCCTCAGCACCAAATTCATGTGTGTGAGGAGACACTGCCACTCACAAAAGCCGCCTGGCCGTTGCCACGTACACCTCCGAGGATAAATTCCTTGTGGCATTTGCTGTTTTGATTTTCCAGTGTATGTGGAAATTCCACACAGATGAATGTGACTGAGAGTATTAAGCTCCCTGCATGTGCCCACGGTGATAGACACATGGGTAGAGTAAGCTTTCTGGATTTCTGTCTTGGGGGAATAGGATTCATAAATCTAGAAATTTTTAGAAATAGCACGGTGAAAACTGCAGAGGGGCCAGAGCCTTGACAAACACCCACTCCATTCTACCTCTTGGCTTTCTGACATACCCCTGGGGAATACACCCCGAGCCCCCCAGGGGATGCTGAAACCACGGATAGTACCAAACCCTGCTCCTCCTATGTACATATATCTATCATAAGGGTTAATTTATCAGTTAAGCACTGTAAGAGATTAGCAACAATAATAAAATATCACAATAATAAAATATAACAATTTGCTGTAATAAAATTGAATGTAGCCTCTCAAAATATACAGCATTCAATCTTGTGATGATGTGAGATGAAGTGAGGTGACCAACTAGGCACTGTGACGCGGCATTTAGGCCACTTTGTGTCACTTCAGCACAAGCACTCTGATACTGCAACTGTCCATCTGATAACTGAGAGAGCTCCTCCTAACCAAGCAACCGGCGGGTAGTGTAGACAAAGGAATGATTCGCGTATTAGGTGTGTTGGAGTGCGATGATGTGACGTTGTATCACACTACCGAGAACGATGTGCAATTTGAAACTTAAGAATTGTGTCCTTCTGCAATTTTTAATTGAATATTTTCAGAGTTCATTTGGCTATGAGTAACTGAAATGAAATCATGCATCGTAAAACCTTGGATATACACACACTTCTACAAGTAAAGCTGACAACTATGACCACAACTAGAAAAATGACAAGGTTTCACTGTTGTCTTAAATGAAACACCTGACATAAAAATATCAACAATCCTTAAATAAATGCATAAATTCACAGAGATGCGATCTAATGGGTTCAAAGTTAGACAGGTTCAGTGTGAAAGGGAAAGGGAAATTCAAATTCAGAGTTCAGGGGTTGATCTGGTTTTGGCCACATGGATTGACAAGTCATTCACACATTAGATTTAGGGTCACCTGTGCATGTCAAAGATTTGAGCCTGGATGACACTATGACAGTGGTAAAAGAAAAGGAGCCAAAAGCAGACAGATGAAGAGCCACTGAAAATTAGAAGAACTAGGAGAAGAGTGATGCCGGTGGGGGAGAGTTTCCAAGAGCACCGCAGTGGCAGAACAAGAAGACTGGGAAGGAAAGCATCTCGAGTTTGGCAGGCAGGGCACTGGCAATGTTCAGGATGTAGCTTCAGCTGCATCATGGGAGGCACAGAGAACTCAGGGAACTGAGCTGTGCAGAGCCAGGCAGGCAACACAGGAGGCAGCCAATCTACGCAACCATGGCCTGAAGCTCAGCTCTAAACGAAAGGAGGGGAAGGCATCTTAGTTTGTTTTCTGTTGCTAATACGCAGTGCCACGGACCAGGTAAGCGCAGAGGGAAAGCGCTCACTTTGTCTCCTGGGTCTGATCCAAGACTCAGGGGCTGCATCTGGTGACAGCCTTGTTGGCAGAGTTTCAGTACGGCACAGGCAGGAAACTGGCTCTCACAGCAGACCCGCTCTGGAGCTCGCCCACGGCCCCTTTAATCTGTTCATTTCATGACAGGCTTCGTCCAGCCACAAGCACAGAGCCCCAATCGCCTATTAAAGGTCCCGTCTCTTACTATCTCGTAACAGAGACTACATTTCAGCATGAGTTTCGGATGTCAGCCATAACAGACTGAGAATGTGTGTGTGTGCGAGTGCATGTGTGTGCACACGCATGCAAAAAGAAGCTCTGGACAACTGAGGCTCAGCCCCAACATGTGCATACACTGGAGGAGCGACTCGCCGAAGTCCCGCGTGAGGGTTTACCACTGAGGTTCTCTGTTCTCACGTGTGCTCACTTTTCCATTAATCCTTCTGCAAAGACTTCACTGAGTTTATCTGGGCATGGGAATTGTACAATCAGTTTCAATAGAAAGTTTGGTAAATGGGTACTTAACCATAGACGACAGCTGAGGCAATGCAAACAAATGAAAACAAATTTTCATCAGTCATTTAGGATGATTTTGTCCTGCTTTTCCAGGGTTAGATACAGGGTTCTTAGTTCCTGTGGTTCTAAGAAAACAGTTACTCTGTGGCAGAGAACTTTTTTCCATTCATATACTGTGTGTCCAGTTTTGCACTTTGTCCAGTTGAGTATACCAAGGATCCCTGATTGGACATGTGCACCTCTTCTGTTTTCCACAAGCAGTGAGAAGAGGACATGCAGACTGAACTGCTGATACAGATTCCACAATGCCAACAAAACCAGCAAAACCTCAACACGACCAGCTGCCAATCCTCAGTTAAATCCTACAGCCACTGGAGCCCCCAGGTTAGCTGTGTTAATATGCATAGAGAGAGACTTCCCTTGCTAAAAAATTCTTTAAAGCTGTGCAATGTTAAAACTGAACATAAAAAAGAAGCTTTTAGGCATCCAGAGAGATAACAAAGTGACCACTAATGCTGGTCCTCCTCGAGAAACGCTGTCGCGTATAGAACAATGAAGGACGTTTGCAGCAGCGATATGGACAGTGGGTGTGAGACGCGAGCAGACACAGGGAAGGGCAGCCTGGTGCACAGGCAGCCGCGGTGAACACTGGAACAAGCTGCAGACCCTGAGGGCCTCTTTCCCTCAGCTCCACCCTGGAGAAGTGAGTGGGAATGTGGGCCGACGTACTGACCTTCCTAGCCTTAGCATCCTCGCCTGGACACCCTGGACCAATCAGACACACATCACAGGTCGTTATAAGGATTAAAGCCAACGACACGGGCTGCAGATTTCGTCAACACTTTGCACCAACAGTGGTGGTGTCGTCACCCTCCTCCGTGTGCGCTCCAGTCTCTGAAGTTCTCGGGTGCAGGCTGGATTGCAGCCGGCTTCAGCATCTGTCCTCCAGCGTGTGCCTGCCGACCCTGTGCCCTTCCTTTTCTCCCTTCCAATGTGTCTCCCTGGCTCCTGGGAATCTACTGACATGCAGACCTCCCTTCTAGAAGGGAACAGTTCCCCCAAGTTCAAGCCATTCAGGACTGGATTTAAGCATAGTTTTCTGAGCATCTCTTGTTCCCTTCGTTGTACTAATGTTCTTCCTCGAACAATGTGTTAGTCAGTGTCCTGTATCAAAACAGAACCAGTAGGACAGGGGTGGTCCTTAGGGAGATAGACAGGTACAAGGAAATGGCCCCTGTGATTATGGACGCTGGGGAGTTCCAAGATCTGAGGAGCCGGCAAGCTGGAGACGCAGGACAGCGGATGGGTTAGCCCCAGGCTGAGTGTGAAGACCTCAGAACCGGGAGTGCAGAGAGCTCTGGAAAGCTCAAGATCCAGGAACAGCACGCGTTTCAGGATGGGTCTGAAGGCAGGGAAAACTCCAACATCCCGTTGGAAGGCCATTAGACAAGAATGTTTCTCTTCCTTGGGAGGATGGGGTGGCGGGGAGGTCAGCCAATTTGTTCTAGTCACGTCTTCAGTGGATTGGATAAGGCCTACTCAAGGTAGGGAGGAAAACCTGCTTTATTCATCTGCTGATTCAAAATATTCATGTCACCTAAAAACACCTTCACAGGAACACAAAATATCTGAGTGCCCTGTGGCCCAGTCAAGTTGACACATAGCTTTAACCATCACAACAGGCACAAAGTCCCCAGGTTCAGGCCCAAGCTAACCAGTAAGATTTCACTGGTTCAAAGTAGCCGTGACCGACTTCTAGCAAAACAGACCAGGGAAATTCTCTGCTATGGACTTCTGGAAAAGGATGTTTTCTCCCCTCCCCTCCCCTTCCCTGTCTCTTCCTCTCCCGTCTCTACTTCTCCCCTCTTCTCCCCTCTGTTCTCTCCTCCCACACCCTCACTCTCACCCTGGAAGGGCCCTGTCATACTCTGTCTCCACAGATGCCAGTGTAATGTGGAGGGTAGGTGGTGGGTAAGGAGAATCCAAAAGAAATAGTGTAGCCCTGATCAAGCCATCTGCATGGTCTGATAACTTCAGGATATTCTGCTACCCAGACACACCCATCATCTTTACTGTGCAAATCAATTTGATGAGTTTTCTGTAACTTACGACATGAAGTCTATCGGGCTCGCTCTGGTAACAAGACCATATCTGCCAAAAATCAATCCCCTGCTCCTAAATTCTGCTTCCTATAAAACATTCAGTGTTTGGAACACTCTCTGAGCTCAGTGATATTCTTGGGGCTTAGTAGTATCACTTAAATATCACCTCTTTCTGGTTTTCCCTTTGGTCGGTGAGTTAGGAGAGTCCCTCCTCCCCACCCCACAAATCTCAAGGAGTTAGGAATGCTATTCCAGAGGGAGCTCACCTTTGGAACAGACCTTTGGCCCCTGGGATTTAGGCTGCCAGTCACTTTAGGGGCTCAGCCTCTCACCTTGCCATGTCCCACCTTTTTTTGTTGTCACGATAGTTAGAAAGAATTATTGAATTGGTAGCATTACAGGGTTAGCAAAATAAATGATTAAATAGATAGCATTTTTTAACAAATATAATTGGTATCCTATGGAAACAATAGCGGAGTGTGTGTTAGGGGAAAGCGGTACCTTATTCTAATCCAAGATTCTCTTCTCTACAGCGAAGCAAGAGACAGTCTGTGACAGCGCAGAGTTTGCCTTCCACGTGGTTAATTCCAGAAGAAATGTTAGCCTTCACTCACACAGCAATGAGTTCTTATTTTCAGATTAATTGTAGACCCATGATGTGTGAATTTATTTATACAACTTTCCCTAATCTACATGTATTTTTATGTATACAAAGACTCAGGCTTGGTCTTCGGTAGAAAAGTACTTCATGAGGTGCAGCTTTGTGGTCAGACTCCAGTGTTGATGCCAAGTTTAGTGGATAAATTCCTCTTCTGCCTAATCATACCCTTCTCTGTGTACTATCTGTGGCTGTGGTTTTAGTGGCCCACACTTCCGAATCTGGCTGCTGCATGAGCGCGGTGTCTGCTGGCGTTTGAGGGCTGGCAGTGCAGGTGACATTGTCAACCTGTTCTTGGAAAAGCGGGTCTCCTCACAGATGCCCCCTAATTTTAAACTATGCTGCACCAGCTGCAGGAATCTGCATGAAAGAACGAGGAGGAGATGAGAGGAAGGGGTGGAGAATGAAGGGATAAAACAACCCCTCCCCCAGCCTGGGCTGGTGGTATCGGTTGCCACTGCGGGCACCGCCATCTCTGGTCACCCTCTACGTGGGCGCACTGCTGCCTTTGAGAAGTGTCTCTGTTTTGCTCAGAGTTCAAAGGCCAAAGTGGCAGCTGTGTTTGACAACTGGCCTCTCATAGCATGAGTTCTGGGCTTGAAATGAGAAAACAAAAGGGACAGCTCTGGCTGTATGTATGCACTTAAACTCCAACTCTCAATTTTTGCATCTTCCAAACTGGGGAAAGAATGCTTATTCCTGATGAACCAAGCACCAAAGCACTGAGATAACAGTTGAATGATACAATGCACAGGCAAGACTCACATATATATTATACCTGGTCATGACTGAGTGCAGTTTTGTCTGTGGGTGTGGCTGGGGGTCTGGTGGGCAAGTGGACTTTCCAACCTGGTCCTATCCATTCTGGTCAGACCAGGTGTTATGGTTTGTGTCTGGATGTCTCCCGAAGCCTCATGCGGTCGTGGGGAATGGGCTTTTTGGAGACCACTGAATCTAGAAATTCTAGATTGGTTCATCATCTAGTGCTGGGGCTGGGGGGTGTGAGTGCTACACCCACCCAGGGGGCTGGGAGTAGCCCCCATACAATATAAGGGAGGAAAAAGGACTTGCTTCTCCCTTTTGCTGCTTTTTATATCTTTCACCACCATGAATGGTTGCCACTCTGCCACACCACCCAGCCTTGGAACCGGCTGATTATGGGCTGAAACCTCCACAGACTGTGAGCTAAGTAAACCTTTCCTCCCTTAATTTTAGGGACTGGGTATTTTGTCTCAGCAACAAGAGAAATGTAACTAAGACACCAAATAATTCAACTATTACCTGGCTCCACTTGTAACCTAGAGATTTATTACAGGTACCTACCCTTAATAATAAACAATTAACACTGATAGATCACATTTGCTTCTTGGGTACTACATTGTCAATCATCATGGTAAATGCTTCACACAATCTATTTCATTTATCTTTACAACAACCCTGTGAAGACCACACTAATCTCAGGTTTACCCATCACAACATGTAGGCTCAGATTGCTTACATGGCCTAAGACTTTATGGTTGCAAATGGCAGAGCTGAGATTTGGAAACAAGTATTTTGAGACCGGAGCCCATACTTTAGTACACAGAAACATATTTATTAAAAATTGGCTGAGAATGATAGAACACACAAGAAAGTTGAAAGAATCATTTATGGTTGCCAAACTATTAACTTTTCCATAAATATGTATAAAAATACCCTGGGTTCTAGTGTTAATTCTATCTGTTCATTTCTAAGAAATTGTTGATATATGTGGTCAGGTGTGGCCATAGGTTATGTTTCTGCCATGGTTTGAATTTGCCCGCCGAAAGTTGATGTGTTGGAAACTTAATCCTCGAGGTCATGTGTTAATGGTATCTGCAGGTCCTAAGGGTGGGGTGCCCATGTTGGCTTCAAAGGAAGAAGAAGAGAGGCATGAGTTAGCTCAGACTGAGTGTCACGCTGTGATGCCCGCTGCCATGGTACAGTGCAGGGAGAAGGGCCTCACTAGACACCAGATAGATCCTGCTGCCAAACTCACAGATTTCCTAGCCTGTGGAACCAAGAGCTAAATCAACTTCTGCAGTGGTACATTATTAACCAACTAAGTCAATTTCTGTCCTAATCCTGTGAGAAGTTTACTTTTGCACTATCTAATTCCATGTCACTTGCTAATGCTCTTTTATAGTCATGCTGTTCTGAAAGGTTGGTTGGGTTCTTAATGCTTTACTAAGGTAAAACTTGCTCAGAGGAAAGTCTGAGGCTCAGAACTAAGGTGATAATTTCCGGAGAGCCACTGATTACTTTATGGAATTTGTTACTCCATAGAATTGTGCAGTGATGGAACCAGAGAAGAATCATACCTTCCAGTGTGCACTCTGCTTCCCATCTAATACCTGCATGCACACACGCGCACACACACACACACACACACCCCAAACCCTTGCTCTGAAGCTTAGCACCTGACTGCGGATTTTACAGAACCTTTTAGACCACATGGGTGGTTCTTGGTTGCTGTATTACCACCTAAAATGTTCCTTCTGTGCACAGTTGTTATTGATATATTTTACACACCATGTAAATTATCACACAACTCCCTGACAGGTAGAGCATCCTGATTTTTTCTCTTAAAATTTATAACATGTTACAAAATTATATAAATGAAAGTCACAAGTACTACTACAGTAGAACTTGTGAAAGCCCAAAGTAGATTATTCTTTGGATATGCTCATTGCAATGTCAATATTCTTTCCTTATGCTCCCAGAAGATCCCATCTGAACACTAGCCCATTACATAGTATGTTCTATGCTCTTCTTGATAATCTTTACTAGACTGTAACCTTCATGAGGGAAGAATATGCTGTGCTCGTCATTTTCTCTCCAACTCTTCACATAGTCCCTGATATGGAGTAGGTAGTCAGTATAATTGGACAATGGATGGATTGATGGATGGATTGATGGATGAATAGGGAGATGAATAGATGGATGGGTTCCCTGAACTTTCTGGCCTCTGTGAATCTCTAAGCAGAGTTTGGTTTCAGTTCTTTCTACAAATTTTGTCCTGTAGTTCAGCATGGCATTAGGGCCAAGAAGCATGCAGCTGGGCCCAGTATGGGGGCTCTGGAAATTTCTACCTTAATATAAAGGACTAATTTGGCATGAAGGCAGAGTAGGAACCTGCAGAACAAGGTCTTAGGTAACCTCAGGCTTCATTTTTGTAAGTAGACTTTTTATTCTAGAATACTTTCAGATTTACATTAAACTTGCAAAGAGAGTGCTCCTCTTTGTTGTTTACCCAGTTTCCCCCACTGTTAACACTTTATGCTCCTGTGTTACCCCACTCACAACTATGAAGCTGAGATTGGCACCCTACTGTCACCTGAGCCTTGAAGTTTAATTAGATATAGCCAGTGAGATTTCTGTGTTTATCATGACAGTTCTGGGGACTATTAATCAAGTACTTCACAGGATTTCAGGATTTCTTCCAACTTAGGTTTGCTGTTTTTCTCATAATCAGACTAGGTTTGGACTTTTTGAAAAACTACCCCAGAGGTTCAGTCCTTACCTCAACACATTACGGGTTTGTGACAGCCTCATCTGAACTGGTGATGGTGAATTTCATCACTGATAAACGTGGTGTCCTTAGTGTGTCGGGTATTTCACACTGCTATAAAACAAACTATCACAGGCTGGGTGGCTTGTAACCGACAGAAAAGCATTTTCTTACATTTCTGGAGGCCATGAAGGTCAAGTTCCAGGAGCCAGCAGCCTTGCTGCCCAGAGAGAGCACACTTCCCAGCTGCACCCTCCCATGGAGAAGGGGGCAGGGGAGCGGTCAAGTCCCCTCATACAGACGCGAATCCCACACATGAAGGTCCCACCCCTGTGACCTAATCCCCTCCCAAGGCACCTCCTCCTGGCACCCTGGCCGATGAGGATTAGAGTAGGTGAGTGGTAGGGAACCTGTGGCACACATGTTACTGTGTTTTGAAGACAAATGATGTTCATGTATGCATTGTTTTTCTAAACTAAAACCTCGGTATTCAGTTTTAATTGCAGTGTTGTACTTTGTGATAAATAAGTGAGTTTTGGGTTGCAGTTTGGGTATTCATCTCTAAAAAGTTTGCCATCACTGGGTTACAATGTCAGCGTATGAATTTTGGAGGGACACAATCCATTGTGTCCATTCCATCCACCACAGCCAGATTTCTCCACTGTGCAGTGGCTATTTTTCCTCTGATTTGATTGGAACTGACTCAAATGTAATCCAGGGACAACCATGCAGTGTGGGCTTGGTAGAACCGTAAGACACTTAGCATTTTCAGCAGTTTTTGGCTGAATGATATTACACAGATGCACTGTGAAATCTAGAACTCATTCAACCATCTGTAACAGGAGGACCGATTTACAGCAGAAGCGTCTGAAAGCAGAGCAGCCAGTGAGGCTGAGGAGCAGGTGCAGCCGACATCAAGGGCCGTGTCAGGAAGGAGGAGGCTGTGACTGGAGAATCACAGCAGCTCTCCGGCAAGGCAACTGCGGGTCAGCCACCAGAGAGTACGCAGGTGACAGGCAGGAGAAGAGGCCCTCAGGAAAGAGGCCAGCTGCAGTTGAGACCTACGATGGTGGACAACGCGGTCCTGTGAGATCCCCAGAGTACAGTGTCCACGCCTTTGCACCTGAGGTCAGTGGCATGCACTGTCGAGGAGGACACCCGAAGGGAGCAGGCCGTTCCCCAGCCAGGCGCCTGTGCAGTGGAGAGCAGCAGGTCTGTGCTGCTTTATCACTTGACAAACGCTTGCACGAGAGCAAAAGGGGTGCTGACCTGCTTCCCGCCCTGAGCTGCTGAGAATGCCAATGAAGGAGCCGCCTTTGCCACGGCTGGCTCTGGATCGAGTGGCTCCTGGGTGGCAGCCAGGTTCAGTTCAGGTGGGGAAGAACTTAGTGAACTATGCAGCAGACACTGTTTTCCAGAGGGTGTGGCAGAAATGGTGGGAGGGAGGACAGCAGGGTCACTTGGGCCCAGGGACAATGGGGGACAGAGGAGAGGTGGGTGGTTGGCAGAGGGACTGACCTGGGCACAGCTCAAGGGCTAGGATAATTTGATAAACGTGTGAAAGGATGCCTATGTTCATTGGCTCAATTTAGCCAACCCATAATGTGCACATACTTCAAAACAATAAGCCGAACATGATAAATACATACAATTTTTACTTGTCAACTAAAAAAAGAATTAGGATTATTCACTCCTTCCCTTGTGAATGTTTACCAGGTGTCTTCCCTGGGCTGGGGGTGGCATGGCAAGGAGGATTCAGGCCTCAATAGAACAGAGTCCCTTCCAGTGGGGTAGATGAAGTAGTGCTGCCAAAAAGGGTCAGGCAGGTGTGAGTACAGAGGGGACAGAAGCTGCTGCCTCAGGCACGGTCACTCCAGTGGCTGGTGGAGGGGCAGCATCTGAGCTCAGGAGGAAAAGGAAAGGGCGGCACAGTGGGGAGATGAGAGATCACATGCACAGCATACGTCTACATTCACATGCACAGTGGAACCTTGGGCGTGGCCATGAAAGTACTGCACCAAGATCCCTGACCTGTTCCAGCCAGACAGGGAGCCATCCTGGGTGTGGTGACAACAGCACCCTGGCCGGGCCCTGTCCTAGGCATCTCACAGGTCAACATGAGCACAGCCTCATCGTGACGGGTAAACGCATGCACAGCTGTCCAAGATGGGTCATTTTCAGAACATAAGGTGTATGAAGCTCAAGACACCCTGGAAAGTTTGAAAATAATTTCTGTTATACTATAAGTTAACCAATGAACATCCAGCCCTTCAACATAAAACATGCAAAAAAGTAATAAGAAAGTTCTCTCAAGTAACTGGCTACTCTCCACGGATCTGCCATGTTTTAGCAAACTTAATAATAAGCAATAAATAAGTTATGCAAATTTCATAATTCTACAAATATTTTTCAAACTACGAGTTTCAAACTAAGAAAGTTAAGTTTGTAATTTTTCCTGCTAGAATTTCCAATCCAGGGATCGATTGTTACTTTAGCACGCAGATCTTGCGATGTAAAGACAAAGCCTTACACTGCGAGTTTTCTTTCATCCTGTATGCATCTCAAAGTAGGAAGTTTAGAGCCTGTCTGTTTTGCCACCATTTCCTCAACTGTTAAATGGTCACATCAGAATCACCTACTCAAAAGACTGCGATGAGAATTAAATGAGCTGACATACAGATGTCCCCCCATTCGCAATGCAGTTACATCCTGATAACCCATTATATGTTGACAATATTATCATTGTGTGATGGTTTATATCTGAAATGACCCTCACAGACCACATGCCAAGGGCTTAGTCTGCAATGTGTGGGAATACTGGGAGGTGGTGGAGTCCTTGGGAGGCAGAGCCTTGAAGAGGTTATGGGGATGCTGGCCCCAATCTCTGTGTTTTTCAGCTGCCATGAAGTTAGCTTTTCTCCACCACATGCTTTCACCATAGTGTTCTGCCTCACCACAGGCCCAAAAGCAACCGAGCCATCGACCATGGACTGAAACCTCTGACACCATGAGTCAAATCAAATTTTTCCCCCTTTTAAATTGGTTATCTCAAGTATTTTGTCATGGTGACACAAAGCTGACTAACGCAAAGAGGAAAACGTACTGAGTACACCTAACATATGGGCCATGCTAGCTTAGCCCATCTGCCTCAAACATGCCCAGAATACTTCCATTAGCCTAGAGTTGGTTAAAATCATCCACCACGGGACCCATTTATACCAAAGTATTGATTATTGAATGTAATTTATTGAATATTCGAATCTAAAAAACACCTCCGGAAGCTAGGCACTGTTGGGTATCCTTGTAATCCTAGCAGTCTGGAAGGCTAATGTAGGAGAACTGCAAGTTCAAGCTCAGTCTGGGCAATTTAGTAACTTAAGTGAGACCCTGTCTTGAGATAAAAAATAAAAGGGCTAGGAACACAGCTCAGTATGAAGGCCCTGGGTTCAATCCCAAAGTACTCAACAAACAAACAAGCACCTTCTGCAACACAGCACATTAGAGAGACTTGGTGGTTACACTCATTTGTGGGATGGATTGGGAGCAGTGCTCCCTGCCAGTGCCCAACGACGCAAGCAAAGGGACCGGTCACAGTGCCAGTCCAGGAAGAAATCCAAATTTTGCATTCACTCTGGTTTCCTGAATGTGAATTGCTTCTGCACTATCATCAAGTCAAAATATGTAGCTTGCACCAGGTTAACTTGGGGGCCACCTGTAATTAAGGTGTTTAAACAGCGTCTTGAGCATTGGGAGTGAGTGTGCTATTATTGTTATTATTCTAATCTGATCCCCAAACAACAATGTCAGGCAGTGAGTTGACGAATGGTTCCCATATTGATTCCTGCCTTCCTCTTATGGTCAAAAGGCATCACCTAAGTCAGCTTCCTGGGTTTGGCTTCACAGTCAGCAATAACTAAATTCATGTCGCATCATAATCATGTAAAGAGAAATAAATACAGACCACTACATAATGTGGAATTAGGGGTGGAGGTCATGGCAGGGACAGATGGAGCCCGCCTTGGGTGAGATGCATGAGCCATTAGCATTACGGTGTGGGCAGTAGCACACCAACTTTGAATTTGGCTTCGAACATCTCCTTTCTTCATTCTACAGCTCTTTGCCACAGTGTCTATGGAGTGAAGATCTGAAACACAGGACTTGAGGGTCACACCACATGCTGGGATCAAGGGAAAACCGAGAAGGCACAGTTGCTGTCAGCCTGACTTCCTCTCATAGCACTTCCCGGACCTCCCAGGGCAGCACTGGGCTCTGAATCTCCTCCAACTCCCTGCTGCAGTCTCGGCTTAGGGCCACAGTAATCAGAGAGGAGGGGGAAGATTGTGGTACATACTAGGTGTGGAAATATCAAAAGGCCAGGCATGCTAGTCTTTAGAAAGTCACATTTGCAGTGGTAGTTGGAGGTTAGGATGAGAGAACAGGTAGTTTATACCCCAACAGGGTAAATCAAGTTCCCTTCCCTGGACCCAACCACTCAGCATCCTAGCTCGTGAGACACCCTTGGAAACTCCTCCAAGGACCCAATCTGACTTATATAAAAGCTGTGATCACAAAATACAGTATATATTTATTTATATTTTTAAAAGTTATTACAAAGACACGTTGCCATTAACCTCACTCAAAATACTGCCTCCCCTGCTTTGAACACACTTACCCTATCACCTTGCGTCTTTCTCAAGCGGTCCTTTTTCACGTCTTTAGTTATGTGGTCATGGCTGCCTCGATGTCCTGTTAGTTCAAAATGTTTGCCTTTCGTGGTCATTTTGACTTGGGGAAGAGCTAGAAGTCACATGGTGCCAGATATGAATAATATAGATGAGGACACATTGTAATGCTTTATTCAACAGAAATAGCCATAAATGTTTTTGAATCAATTCAGGACACTGAGGCAGTCATGAAAAGACACAGAAGAGGACTCCAGGACTGCTTCAGAAAGTGGCAGGAATGATGGAATGAGTGTGTTCAAAATGAGGGGTGTGTGTGAAGTGGTATTAACGGCAATGTGTCTTTTAATGAAATACATTCTAACGTTTTTATTTAAATATTCACCACAGTTCACCTAGTTACAGAGCTCTTGAAGATAAGCCCAGGCAACCCTAGTTTCACTAAGGGGCTGTGCTTGAGAGTGTCAGAAAACTATTTCTTCTCCTCCACAATTTGAGCTCTGTATTTCTGAATTACTTGTGATCATACCTGCAGGGCTCAGCACAGGGAAAAAACATGTATACGTGGGTGAAAAGAATGGCTTCTGTGAGCAAACTCACTTGGTACTCAATACTTAAATCAGCTGCTCTCCGTTTCTATTTTGGACGTTCTGTTCTGGGGAAAAGAATGACACCCGGGATAACAGTAGGGAGTGCCATGGGAGTATGCATGGGGTAGGTTTTAACTGGTCACATGTCTTACATGGAAATGGAGTAACAAACCTAAGGTTAAGTCTATCCTAAGCAACCCTATCTGGGACCTACAGCACTCTGAGACATGTGTACAATGGATACCCCAGTGAGGCTTTTCTGGGGACTTTGTTCTCTTCCTTCATCACTTCTACTTTTAACTTCCCTGTTCATTCAACAAAAAGTGATTAATTTCCTTTATTCACTTGTTTCAGTAGTCAAGAAATGCAGAAGGGAGCCTTCTGTCCCACCTTCCTGTGCGGGAGACCAGCTATCATGTCTTAGAGGGCTTTCAGCAGAGAGATGTATTGACTTCTATTATTAATAAAATTTGTTCTCCAAATCATTCAAACCGAGAAATGTTAATCTGTAAGGTCCTTGGGTGTCCTTTCACCCCTAACTTCAAACCACTTTCCACAGTAGGACTCCACCCTGCAAAGGTCATTTATCTCAGGTGCCGCAATCACTTCACTGAGTCAGCGGAGTAGGGAGACTGAATTCCTCAGGCAACTGAAACAACTGCCCACAGAGGCTGCTGGACTTAAAATTGCAGCATCCAAGAACAGAGTTGGAAAATAACTTAGAGATGGTTTGTTCCATCTTTACTATTGGACGAAAAAGGAAACTGAGGCTTGAGGAAAGCGGCTGAATGAGCCAAAGGTACCTGCTGGTAATACTTAGTAGCCCACAAGGACTGGTATCAGGACCCGAGTCGCCAGTATTTTTCTATCTATTACCACTCGTGAGTCTCCACAGCCTCTCACCGCACCCGGTGCACAGCAACCACGCATTGGGCAATTTTTACATGAATGGAAAAGACTGCCAAAGGTGCAGTCACATACTACTCATAACTAGCCAGTGAGGGAGCCACTTGTCACCAGCCTCCCTTTACCAAGATGCACGGAAAATTAAGACATTTGCTTCAGATAACACAGATAGAAAAGGACAGAGCCAGGGTTGGAACCCAGGCTTCACTTTCTCACCGAGGCCGTGATCTTGACAAGGGAAGGATGGGGTACACGGTGACATTCTAACACTGTGTGTGTGTATGTGTGTGTGCGTGCATGTATGCATGCATATGCAAAGGAGGGAGGGGCTCCTGGAGAAATGATTTGGGAACAGTGACAAGATACAAACCGAGGATTATATAAATGAATAGTATTACCACTAACAGGTGCTTTGTAGGAGACACGCAGAAGGCAGCTTGATGACCCTGCACCTTACATACAACATATCCCCTCTAGATAGACAGGCAGAGACTCTATGTTTGTGGATGTAACTGTCAAAGAGTATGCAAAATATGGTAAAGCACAGCATTTGCTTCCTTGGCATGTAAGTCTAAGTAATCAGCATTATGTTGTTTATAAAGATTTGAATTATGGGTGTCAACTGATAGTCATCATGCTTACCTCACAAGAGTAGAGAGCTGATTCTGAAGCTTTTTAATGCTAGAGGGTGTGCTGTCACAGAAAGTAACATCATTATTGCATGTTCTGTCACTGCTCTGACCTTTACACTACCATACAACTTTCCCTAACACTAAATTGGAAAGTTTTCTCCAGGAAAGCTAATATTTTTCATGTTCCCACAAAACCCACTTCCCATAGAGGCGTAGCCACTATTCTGGGGAAACCGCCTACTTGGATAGAACGAGTTCTGTTAAACTGGACCTTCATCTATCCAAGATGATTGCAGAATAAATTTGAAATTATCCTTGAATTCATTCTTCTCTTTTCCTAGCTAGTGGTCTAGACCAATGGGTTGACCAGTGGTCTAAGCTCACGGTTGCTGAGAAGCATGACTGGACATCAGGCCTTCTTGGAGGCATCTTTCATGGTGTCCTTGAAGTGACCCCTTGCTTTGGCTGGACTCTGGAATGTCCTCCAAAAGCCTGTGTGTTAAAGACTTAGTCCATAGCTTGCTGCTACTGGAAGGTGGTGGAACCCTTAAAAAGAGGGTGTGATGACTTAGGTCACTGAGGCTATGTCCACAAAAGGGGTTTTAGGACCCTGGTTTCTTCCTCTCTTTTTTTCCACTTTCATCCCTGATGTGAGCAGCTTTGCTCTACCACATGCTCCCACTATTGGCCCAAAACCATGGACTGAAACCTCTGAAATCGTGAACCAAAATAGACCTTCTCTCCTTATGAGCAGACTGCCACAGCTATTTTGTTACTGGAATAGAAAGCTAGCCCAGTCCTCTTCATGACTCTTCGTGACTCACATCTGTCCTCTGCACACTTTGAGGTGGCCCCTTGAGTACAGGGTACCTATTCAGAGTCTGCGTGGGCAAAGCCACACAGGAGCCTTTGCCAGACCATGGTCACAGAGAGAAACTGTGTCTACTATTTCACTTTTAAAATGTCCACACCTTATGTATATATTTACACCGTAATAACTCTTCCTCTGTTGAGTCCACTGATGTTTGCAAAATGACTTGTGATTTTCTCTTTCATGGCATACACAAGAATCCATTTTTGAAAATGTAAGCAGTTTCCAAAGAGGTTTCAAATAGTCATAAAAATAACCCAAAGGGATTGTTTTGATATGTCTTGAAATTCTTCTCTGAGTCTCCATGGCTGAGTCACTAGTCCCTCATGAATGCAAACACTTAGCAGAAACCCGCCCATCAGCAAGTCTGGGAGCTCCTGGGAGGACAGAAAGTGGCCCACAGGTGTGTGCTCTGGGGCCATCTAGGGGCCACAGAGAGAAGTGCCCTCCTGAATGCCCCACCCCAGCTGCACCTGGCACCTGTGTGGCAAGGCAGGTGGAGGAGGGTGCTCAGGGGTCCAGCCGGTTCTCCTCCTCATTTCCAGGTAAGAGCTGACAGCCAGCACCAGAGCAGCGTGCCCACTGTCACATCTCCAGCCGTAGGTGCTGGGACTTGTTCCCCACAAATCGTTTCCTCGGGAATATTAATACACAGAACTTCAGGCAAATCACCCATGCACTGGGCAGAGGTTGAGAGGAAGTTGTAGTGGACTGTGGTTCACTACACATCTGCATTTTAACTTCTGTCATTCATCTTTTATCAGTCACGGCACTGAGGCAGCACTTGGGCTTTGAAACTGTGTGAATGTGTCTCTCCTAAGACCTTTGCTGAATTTCATGGTCATAAAAGGCAATAAAAATCCCACAAAAATATTCTCGCTGCTTAGGAACATGATGTTTATACCTAAAATAAAAGTATCAGAGAGGTAGGCATTGATAGGGCTCTTAAATAAGATGCTAACACAGTTTTTTGTTGTTTTTGTTTTTGTTTTTACAGCTCAAAGAACAGCAGAAAAGGAGAGAAAATCCAAGGGAACTTGGAATCAGAGCATTATGCTAGGTACAAGGTAAAAACCAAAAGCCAAGGTTCTTAGTCCCAAAATATCCCTACAGGAAGCCCAGTGGAACACATTTCCATGGAAAACAGGAGACATGTCTTATAAATAATGAGGTGGGTAGGGCTGCGGGTGGGACAAGGACCCATGGGGGAAGGCGGGACGGGTGAATGGGCAGGCCCTGGTGCTGCCAGCAGCCACGGGGTCCAAGGCCAAGGCACTGAATATTTATACTCTGCTCATAAAATGGCTTTTAGAGAGAGATTCAGTGTGTTCCACTGTGTCCAGAGAGCCCCTGAGGGTAACATTCCCTTACATTTTCCTTCCCTCCTTGTCATCAGGACAGTGTCCATGGAGACTGGTTTTTATGCGGAAATAGGGAGGAAGGGAGAAATGGAAATTCTTAGCAGCCTGACTGGAATGTTATAGGATGAGCTAGAAGAAGGAAGGGAGGGAGGGAGGAAGGAAGGAAGGAAGAAAGGAAGTAAAGGAAGGAAAGAGAAAAAAACACACAGACTGCCTTATGTCAATAGTATGAACCCTGAATGTAAGTGCTTTCTTGTTTTCTTGCTTTCTCGCTTGCTTGCTTTCTTTCTTTCTTTCTTTCTTTCTTTCTTTCTTTCTTTCTTTCTTTCTTTCTTCCTCTTTCTTTCCTCTCTCCCCTCTCTCTCTGGTACCCAGGGCCTCACTCACACTAGGCAAATACTCTACCACTGACCTGTATCCCTAGCACCAAATTAGATGGATTCTTGGTGATAACCTAGAAGTAACAACTGGACACCAAACTGTGTCCCTGAGGCCCTGAGATCCCCCAGAATCACACTTCATTCTCCATTCTTTCACTGGGGACTGAGTCAAGAACACATCTCCAAGGTGCCCGAATGCCCAGGGTGGATCAAGTGGAAGAAAAGAGCCATGTTCTACCTTACAGACACACCAATTCCTCAACAACTCAGAGGGTTCCAATTCACACAGAGGACCAGAAGGCTGAGACGGGCGAGCTGCAGACAGGCTGCCTGGGCCTGGGTGACGGGATGCGTCGAAGTGCTGGGGGTGGGCTGGGAGGTGCGGCAGAGGGATGGCAGTCAGGGAACCCCGAGACCCCCAGGCCAGCCACTTTCCCCTCTTCTGCCCCTTTGGCATCCTCCCCTTACACCCCTGGTCATGACAGTTTCTGTGACCTCAGGCACCACCTTTGGATGGTGCTGTCTTTGGTCTCTGCCTGCCTGTCATTTGTCTGTCCCCAAACCATCACCTGTCAAGACTCACTCATGGTCTGCGCTCTGCAGTCTTCTCTGAACCCCACCTCGGCCACCAGCAAGGAGCATCCTCCCACCTGGCTCTCCAGGGCTGGACCGCGGGAGACAAGAGAAAGCATCTGCTCATCAGCTTCCTTCCACCACATCCTACTGGGCATCACCTCCTCCAGGGTTAAAGCCACGGGCAGGATGCGGGGAGCCTGTGCACCTCGGGCAAAACTCTGACAATGACACCTGCTGAAACTGGTCAGAGCCTGGGCAGGTAAGTCGAGGCAGTGTGGCTGCAGTGAGACAGGCAGGGGGACCCTGAGGCAATCGACAGGGCGCTGAGGAAGTTTCAGCTCCGGCCCAGCATGAGGTCATTCACCTAAACCGTCAAGGCAGTCCTGATGGCCGCAGGTGCAGCCCACACACTGGGACCAGAAATCATCTGCGGTTCACATCCATTAGGTCAGGCATCCCCCGCAAAGGGGACGTGTGGTTCAGAGGCGGGGAAAGGGAAGTAGGGTCTCTGAAAAGCTCAGGAGGTTGGCACCACAGCATTCACTTAGAGATCTTGTACTTGGTCCATTTTAGATGCAGTTGAGGAAACACAGGGATGACAAAAGCCTTTCCAAGGCACACAGGACACCTGGCCCACGGCTCATGGGTTCAGGAACTGGCTTAACTCGGCTATGTATCAGAGGGTTTTTTCCAGCAGACCCTTAGAGCTGGGTACACTAAGATGCTTGGCTAACACGGCAGCGCACTGCTCCTGGTCCAGGGCATCCTTCCAGGGTCACCGCAGTTTAGTAACGCACAGATCACCGTCACCAATGTCACGCATAAGTCCTGGACTTGGAGTCAAAAAGGCAAGTTGTCTGTGACATCCGGGGGTGCACAAGCACCCTCACAGTTAAATCTCTGCTCAGACACAGCACAGTGACTTCCTGGCTTCTGGATCTCTGCCCAAGGTACAGCCCTGCAGCTGCAGCCTGCTCCTGGGTGCTGCCCTGGCCGGACACCAGCTGGGCGGCCTCCTCCCCTGCTGGCTGTCGGCCTCACTTGGGGATAGTGGGCCCCGAGCAACAGTTCTTGGACAAGGCCAGCTTCCAATCCTACACAGCAGAAGGCACTCCAGCTACTGGCCTGTGTTCTGTTTTGTTTCGACATCTTCTGGCTCTCTTGGGAAACCGACCCACTGACATTAGATTTCAAGGAACTAGAGTGCACTGCAGAGTTTAGCTTCCCGTTACTAAGTAAAGGCCAATTTTTTATTTTCTAGTATTTTCTATATTAAACATTATTAACAGTTCCTCAAAAAAATGTGTGGTCACTATCAATCCTACAGTCTCCACAGATGGTTCAGAAAGACTCTGAAATGTAAATGAAAATAATCAGATCGGCCTCCTTTGGCTTGTTTTTAAAGACTCCTGCTGCTGCTGCTGTGTGTTGGCTGCATGCTAAGTGGACTTTAGGTGCTATATATATATATATATATATATATATATATATATATATTACAGCTGGCCCTTTCAATTCTTAGATTCTGCATTTGTTGGTTCAACCAATCATAGATCAGATCTATTTGAAAAATTTCTCAACTGAGCTGGGCGTGGTGGCGCATACCTGTAATCCCAGCACTCGAGAGGCTGAGGCAAGAGGATCATTGCGAGTTCAAGACCAGTCTGGGTTACAAAGTAAGTTCAAGGCCAGGCTGAGCTGCATAAGTGAGACCCTGTCTCACAAAATAGGGCTGGGGATTTAGCTCAGTGGCTTAAGTGCCTGCCTGGCAGGTGAGAGATTGAGAGTTTGATCTCTGATACAAAAAAAAAAAAAAAATTCTGAGCTGGGTGTGGTGGCACATACTTGAAATCCCACACTCTCAGAGATTGAGGCAGGAGGATCACAAGTTTGAGCCCAACCTAGGTAACAATGACTTAGAGAGACCCTGTCTTAAGATTTTAAAAAATTTAAAAGCAAGGGTGGTAGAGAATGTAGCTCAGTGTGAAGCCCCTGAGTTTGATTCCCTTGTACCACAGTACATACATGCATACATACATACACACACGCATATTTTAAAAATAAAATAAATTGTACTGAACATATGCACAGACTTTTCCCTCATTATTTTCTCCCAAACAATACAACAGAAAAGCACTGACATTGTACTAGGTATTATAAGTCACCCAGAAGATGATTTATAAATCTATGGAAGAACATGTGTGAGCTCTATGCAAATACTGTGCTATTTTATGTAAGGGACTTGAGCACCTGAGGGATTTTATACCTCTAGGGATCTTGAGACCAATTCTCAGAGACAACTGCATACACATATATACAATCAACTTCCTACATAGACTGCTCATATATAATACAACATTGCTCAAATCATACAAAAATGTTCATTTGGAAAACTCACTAAGACCATTTATACTGCCTTAAGTATTGCTATTATTATTGTTGCTTTAGGCCTCTCATCATCTCGAGTTAAAATTCAGACATTTCTTAACCTTAATCCTAAATTTATAAAACCAAGGATTTAATAACCTCTGGAACTGCCTCATTAATATCAACTCCTCTCTTAATTAATTTCCCTTTCTTAGGTTCTTTTGGTTTTTCCTTCCATTTTCTTAAGATAAACTGTCACTTGATCTATAAAACTTCTTCTATAACAAATATGATACTTAAAGCTATTTCCTCTAAATACAACTTTTCCTGGATGTGACAGGTTTGCAACAAGGCCTCCTGGTTTTAATAGCTTGCTTAATAATTTGTAACTTAAGCTTCAACTTCCTCTTTGCTCTAGGGTGAGAGTCCTCTACTTTTCAAGTATTTTACCTGATCTTTACACAATCTATCTGTTTAGGGATACTTTACTGATGACTTTAAAAACTTTTTAAAGATTTTATTTTTTAAAATAATTTGAAATGTCCATCATCAAAAACCCAAAGAAATTTTATAAATTTTGTGAATTTCACAGTATCAAAACATAAAGAAAAATCATATATTCTCTATAAGATGCAGTTTTCATATGTGTTTTTGACTGAAATTAAGGATATGTTAAGATTTTTTTATCTTTGATTATTTAAAGTTTATTAATCTGAACTGTTAAGTAAACTATTTAGAATTATTCATTGTATGTCTGTTTTATCAAGTTCCACTTATATTTCTGCTACTTTTTGCATTTTATGTTTGGGTCTGTGTAGCCTTGTGTGTATAGATGTCTTATTTTATCTAAACAGTATAATGTAATGTTAAAAATGCAGCAGACCCATTAGGTATCTAGCATACGTAAATTAAAAGTATAATGAGTCAATTTACATGTAAGTTTCTGCTCGTGTCTGTGAGGGTGTTTCTAGCAGGGCAGGGGCCCGCCCTTGGGTTGGCAGACTGAACGAAGCTCCGCCCTCCGCAGTGTGGGTGGGGTCTCAGTCACCCTCATCACTGGGACACAGTACTATCTACACCCACAACTTCAAGGAGAGGGGACTTATCTTGGTTCCTGGGTTTTGGAGGATCCAGTCCACAGTCAGCTGACTCCCAGGTAGGATGGGCATGGTGGAAGGGTCTGGGAGAGGACAGCTGCTCCTGTCACAGCACCCAGGAAGCAGAGAGGGAGTGGAGAGGAAGACACACCCTTCCGGGGCCCACTCCCCAAGGCCCCCCTTTTTCGACCAGGCCCCACCCCTAACAGCACTGTCAGCCACGAATTCCTCAATGGTCTAACCCACTGACCAGTACAGTGCCCCCATCACCAGTCACATCGAAAATCCCTGCTTCCCAACACAGGAAGCTTTTGGGGGACATTTTGGACCTAAACCATACAGTGTGTATCATCTAACTCACTGAGGGTTTAACAGAACAAAAAGGGCACCTTAGAGAGAAGGTAGAGAAACCTTAAATGAAAGAAGAGGGTGGGAGAAAGGTAAATTACTGAGCCTCAACGTTCATTTTGTCTTGCCTGTGGTCACTGGTGCTCCCAGGTCCTGGGCCTCTCGGGCCTTGGACAGGATTTATACTTAAACCAGCAGCTCAGCCCTTCCGTTTCAGAGTGGAGTTAAAGCTCCAGCCTTCCTGGTTTTCTCCCTTGTGGATGGCAGATCTAGGGCTTCTGAGCCAACCCCTCACAACAGATCTCTATCCTCATGTCTACGTGCACCCTCTATTGTTCTGTTTCTCTGGAGAGGCCTTACCAATACGAATGAGAATGCCAAAATGCAAAACACCACACCTAGGGTTAAGGAGGGTGACGAGGAGCTCCGACACTGTATTAGGAGTATAATTTAGCACAACCACTTTCAGAACCTGTCAGGATTTCCTAATGCCGACCACTATGCATACCTTCAAATGGGCAATTATATCCTCAGCGTATGTTCCAGGTTCCAGGTACATACATTTACTTCAAAGACAGCTTGATTTATAACATCCACATTTCAATCAGTGTGGACAATAATAAATGAATGTTGGTATCATAAAATGGACCTCCACACAGCCCTAAGGATGAATCAGCTATACACACACATGAATTAATTTTGCAATGAAAGAAGCCAGGAACACAGGGGTACACACTCTATGTCTCCATTTATGTAAAATGCAAAAGCAGGCAGAAATCACACACAGTGTCAGACATCAGGACAGCAGGGACCTTCCCTAGGTACAGCAGTGAGCGGGAGGGCACAGGAGGCGGGGCTGGAAGCAGCTTTGTAGTGTTTACTTTCAGAAAAGCGAAGCAACATAAATGATTTTTCATGCACATTTCTATGCATGTCATATACTCTGGAAAATGTCTTCTTAAAAAAAAATCTAATGGAGGCCTCTGCCTAGGATTTATTATGAGGTAGAAAATTTAATACTTGCAATTTATTACAAGGTAGAGTCAACTTTCAGAGACAACTGTGTCGGGCACTATGCAAATTCCTCCTGACCAATCGCTATAGTTAACTGTCCACTCGGCTCGTTCAGTCAGGTATTAGGATCTCATTTTCCAGGTTAAGAAAATGAGGCTCCAAATGGAATCATTTGGTCCATACAGATGTCTGCTAAGGTCGTGAATTCTGCAGGGCTTAATAAGGTAAGGAAGGCAGCAGAGTGCCCGGGACTCGAAGCCAGGCTTCTGTATGACAACCTGGCTTGGAAGCAGGGCTGAAAGCCTGTAGTCACAACAAATCACAGGGACCCAGTGACCTGGCTATTTTTCCCCATAGAGTGCACAATGATCTATACTTTATAATGAACATTAAGCTTTAACATTCTTCCCTCAAACTCCTGACTTCTCCTTATTGATTTTATTTCACTGCCCTTTGTCATAAACTTGGTATTTATATGATCATTTTAGACACCAAATTTCTTTCATAACCACATTTACACTACAGCATACGTAATGGTTTAAAAAATGTGACACATCCAATTCAAAGTAATAATCTTACAGCTTACTGGGGGCATTTCTTGTTTTACTTTCATGCTGATTAAACTAAGATCAAAAAAGTTTATTCAAAATGCTTGTTTCCGAAACGTTCTGGCTTTGGAATAAAAGGTGCAGACAGGATAAAGCTGAAACCCCAGTTTAAAACTTCACAGAAAGAGAAGAAACTTTTTTAGGATAATAGAAAGCCCATGGTTGAATATTAAATTTAACTGTAAGTTTTTAGAAGACAAGAAGACTGTAAATCTCCTCATCTGATAAAAGTAAATAGATCAGTTATTGAAAGGCAATTTTCCATACACAAATTTCCAAGGACCATGCCAAAGAAACTTATACAATTTTGTCCAAAGGTTTGACAATGAGTGATACACACTTGATGTGTAGAATGAAGTCACTCTCAAAGGAAAATCTTACAAACTCAATGGCCTTGAGATTTATTTTTAGAGAATGAGCTCAAGGGAAAAACAAAGGAGGAAAGGAAAAAAGAGAGATAAGGGGTTTAAAAAGAGGATGGGTGCCAAAGCTTGGCAGCAGGTTGGCTCTCGGGGTTGGTCAGGAGGCCACCCACGTCACAGTGCCAGGCCAGTCCTTGCCCTCCCAGGCCTCAGTGTTCCTACCAGGCAAATAAAAAATAAAAGTAAAAAAATTTTAAAAACAGTTTTTTTTTCTGCCTGCCTCCCATTAAAGTACACTGTGAAATAAACAATGCTACATGAATGTAAATTCATCATCTTCTCTCCAGTAGTGTATCACGACGGAAAAATAAAACAGAAGGAAAACGAAAAAAACCCACATCTCCCAAGGTTGTGATGCAGTTAGAATTTTGCCATTCATCGTTCTCCCAGAAGCCCTGTCTTGAGGATGACTTCATTTCTTCCACTTAGTGTCCTTTCCGATTTTGGCAGGAATGGTATTTATTAGAAAACTTTCAATGTGTAGTGAATCAGCATAGAATTACAAAAATGTGCTGCAAAAATGTGCCCTTTCACTCTGAGTCAAGCTTGTCCAATACTATGTCTTTCCCCTGTGGCTAAAGGCTATTTAAAAATTCCCGATCATAATCTATGGGAGATATAAAATTTGGAGATACTCATTTGGGACTTTATTCTCAAGCTGAGAGTCATGGGTTCCAACCTAGAAATTACCAGTGAATTCAAGACTCGGGTATGTGTGTGTGTGTGTGTGTGTGTGTGGTAGATGTGTTTTCACATATCTATGAATATGCAGAACCATCAAACAATGGAGGCCTCAGAAGCTAGGAGATGCAGCCTTCCCTTTTCCCTGAGCAGCTATGAAGTTGCCAAAACATGATTTCCTGGATCTGTCAGAGAGCAGAGAACACTGCTGCTGAGATGAGAAATGTCTGAGCAGTCTGATCACAAAAAGCATCCGTGTTAGTCAGTTTTCTATTACTGTAACAAACACCGAGATCCACCTATAAAGAGAAGAGAGTTATTTTGGCTCACAGTATGTGAGATTTCAGCATGTGACCAATTTGCCCCCTGGCTTTGACCTGTGGCGGCCATGTCATGGTAGTAGCACATGGTGAAGCAACCTGGTCATCTCGTGGCAAGGGGCGAAAGAAAGGAAGAGATCAGATTCCCGCAACCCACTTCGAGGGCCAGCCCCGTGACTTGAATCCTCTCCCCAGCTTCCACTCCTGAAGACTCTACCACTGTCCAGCAGGGCCAAACTGAGAACCAACCCCCGAACACACAGGCCACTGGGGCACACTGCAGAGCTAAGTGATGGCACAGTCATCACGTAAGCACTGCCCTCCGCTGCCTGACCCGTCCCCGGCTCACAGTCCCCAGGACACCCGTCACTGCTGAAGCTGCGTCCTCGGTGAGACAGCTAAGGCAGGGGACTATCACGCCACATGGAGGGGACACGGAGAGCGTGCAGATAGGCCACGGACATCGCTCTCTGTCACCTAACCTGACGAAGAGAAAGGCCCAGGCCAACGCCAGAGCCACACCTCGAAAGGATGAACTCACGTACACCCCATTCAACCCAGCTCCTATTGGCACTTTTTTTTACCGAGACATACAACACCAAAGGCTTTTTTATCAACTCAGCCCAGTTGAGGACACGCTCGTGTAAACACTGTCACACCCCTGCATCATTCTGTCAACTGTCAGACCACTGTGAATGCCGTCAATGTGTTGAACATGTAATCTAAACTGGAGACATAAGGAAAAGTTTTCTTTTGAAAAACTTGGAATCTGGGAAAGTTTCCGTCCTGGGAGGGCACCAGACAGATGATCACCCATGGGCCAACTCTGAGATGGCAAGTTTGGTTTCAGGGTTCTCTTCCCTTTGTCTTTGGTTAGATCTTAAAATTCCTGTTGATATCAAGGGAGCTGACCCATAAGCCTTTGGGACAAGTACTGAGGCCTTAAAATTTACAAGGGAAGTCACAATATTTTCTTCTGAAATCTGCATGGTGTCTCATTATCTAGGCTAATCAGTAATGACCTGCAGTGCGGCACAAAAGACACCACGAATTTCTAGCAAATCGGTCCTGTTCCTAGAAGTGGCCCACCTACCTCACATGTGACACACAGCTAGCTGTCCCTGAGTCCCACATGCAGTCCAAGGGCAAGGGACACCCACCACATTCTCTACACAGGTTCTGTTCAGCAACATTGTCAAACAGGATGATGGTCAGGTGCACACTGTGTCAAACGTATCAAAACAGACCTTTCTGACACGTTCGGATGTCAACCGGCACTTGTGATGCTGCTGCTAGTTACTGAGTCCTCCCGGCACTTTCCCGGCCTAAGGACAACTGTCCTGGCCTTGTTCTTCCTCTGCTGCTTTCAGATACAGCAGGAACCAGCAGGAACGCTGAGAAGGAAGGGTCACCTGGCTTCACCCCGTGCCCTGACGGGAGCCCCTCCCCCCACCCCCTTCTTCTCTACACTCTGATCGATGCTTTTCCTCTAGATTCAGTGGTGTGAAATCAGAAGCTTTGAGGCCAGGAAGATCAAAAACAAGAAAGCTGAAAAACTGTATTAACCCCACCATGATTTCTACATTTACCTGCGTTCTTTCATCTTTAAACTCTGGACGGGCAAAGCTGTTCGACAAAATTATTAGCAACTTTTTGGTTTAGTTTTATGTAAGATCTACTGAAGCTTTTTGATACTGGGGATATTTACACGTGAGAATGTGATGGGAAGCATTTAGCCTGGCCATAAGCATCATAGATTATGATACTCAGACCCTGATCAAAATTTGTCAGGTGGGAAAATGAAGGAGAGAAAGGGGAGAAAGAGGAGGAGGAAAGCAGGAAGAGAGAGAATAAAAATCTTTCCTCTCCAAAATTTAGATGAAAACTCTTTTATTTAAAAAAAAGTCCCAGCACTCGGGAGGCTGAGGTAGGAGGAGCGTTGTGAGTTCGAGGCTGGCTTGGGCTACAACATGAGCGCAAGGCTGGCCAGAGCTACATAGTGCAACCCTGCCTCAAAAAAACTAGGGCTGGGAGTTTGGCTCAGTGGCTTAAGTGGCTGTCATGCCTGCAGATTCTGAGTTTGATCCCTGGTGCCACACACTAAATAAATAAATAATAAATAAAAATTAAAAATTTAAAAAATGTCCAAGTAATTGTGTAACATTGATCTGCCAGGAGACTCTACAGAGAAGACATGCCACTTTTTTTATAAGAAATAAGCTTCTGAGTTTTCTGGTATAGTTTTTAGGTTGAATCAAGTTAAGTGGATAGACTGGAGACATTTCAGTCGCATGATATGTTTCCTTGGATTAGAGCAGAGGTTGGTGTCTGTAATTTGCAATGTTTGCTATTTCGAAGTAAAGCTGCTTTTGCTGCTCATGCTTGCGTGTGGCTTCACCTGTAAGATCTACTGGAACCTTATACCCGGCAACCTGCTGACTGCGTGCTCCCTACAGGTGTGCTGGTCTGCCTTTGAGGTATCCTGGGGAACCACAACTGTAGCACCTTAGTTCCTGTTGTGCTCTCATCTAGCAAAAGCTGTCTGTCATTGGCTGCTGTGGTTCGGACCGGGGTGTCTCCCCACAGCCCAGACACTCGGAGGCAGCGCTTTCAGTAGGTCGTGGATTCTAGGTGCTACACCGGGCTTGCTGTTAAGAGGTGGGAATCTGGCTAAATGCAGGTTGTGGGGGGCCTGAGCTGGAAGAGTACCATACATTTCCCTCCTCGGCTCCTTCTCTCTCTGTTTCCTGGCCACCGTGGCCTAAGAAGTTTTCCTCCCTTGAGGCAGGCCCTTCTGCCACGTTGTTTCTGCCTTGGAGACAGTCAGCTATGGAACCCATCAAAACCGTGAGCCCAAATAAACCTCTCCTCCTTTAAATTGTGGGTGTCAGGTGTTGTGTCCCAGCAAGGAGAAAATAAGA
This sequence comes from Dasyprocta punctata, assembly GCA_004363535.1. Lineage (NCBI taxonomy): Eukaryota > Metazoa > Chordata > Mammalia > Rodentia > Dasyproctidae > Dasyprocta > Dasyprocta punctata. Next base: position 31,711 of record RJWM01013380.1, read on the forward strand.
TACTGGCTGTCTATAACCTAACCTCGAAAAACAGGAAGCAGTGACCAAAGGAAAGAGATTTCAATTACTAAAGGATTTAAAGTTGAAATGCCTTGGGATCCTCTTGTTCCCTTTCAGTTGGCACCATTTGTGTTCATAATAGAGAAGTCATAACTGGATTTTCTTCAGGTAATTTCTCCTCATTAAAACTAAGCTTTACACACTTGGTGTTTGCCTGGTTTTGTGGTTTCACCTGTTTCTTGCTGGACCGGATGGCTCTATCCACTCTTAGCTTCTGGAATCATCAGGTCACGTTATCTTCCTCTCCAGCTCCACGAAGGTGGGGTCATACCCGGCCTCTCTTCTGGAGAGTTATATTAGTTATTTGTAACTAACATAACTCTCCAGTAGCCTAATTACTAATTGGTATACTGTTAAAAAGGATATGAACAGACAGATTGGGACTTGGCTCCAAGTTTTGGTTTAGTCACTTAATCACTGGGGAGGGCTTGGGACTTAACTTCTCAAAATTCCACTCTCCTGACTTGAAAAATAAGGTCTGTGATACACAGGGTGCCTCGTTATATTAAACCATTTTCTGTTGCTATAACAAAACGGCTGCTTTAAAGTAAAAGGGTTTATTTCACTAATAATTTTGGAGCCTGAGAATCTAGGACAATTCTGCCTCTAGATGGTCGGCGACGTCACAGTGATAGTGCAAAAGCGGCGAAGGAAGAAGGCAGGGATAGTCAGGAGCGAGGCTTTCTCTCCTCACCATTCACCTTGTGGGGGCCAGCTGCTCTCTACCACGCTAATCCCTTCTGCAGGTAGCACCCCGATGACCCTTCCCCAGGCCCTGCCTCCCTGAGCCTTACCACCTGGACGCTGCCACAGTGGGCGCCAGACTGCCAGGATGAGCCTTTGGGAGACACCTCAAGTTATACCCAAACCGTAGCGATTGTTCAGAGCCTGCCACAGCGAGCGCTCACCAAAGGCCGTTCCCCTCCTCCCTGCTCCCGTCCGGGCACAGAGCTCTCACCCAGGTTAGCTGCAGTCTGGGGCACTGGCCATTAGGTTTGACCGCTTGGCATCTCAACCCTGCTTATGTGAGGGGACTTTGTGCTGAAACGGTTTTAACAAAATGTATGGGGATTGCTGCTGAAAATGCTGCTCTGACCCAAGGTGCTTGGGATTGGTCAGCCACACTCCAGGCTTCAGTCTTCCTTGCTTTAGCCTCCATCAATGAGAAAGACCCTCCTCAAACTTTGACTAAGGAGCTGGGGACCCAAGAGGGAGATGGCAGGGCTCAGCCACTCTTGGTGGGGACAGGGACATAGGTGACCAGAAAGACGCTTTTATATGGGTGGCATCAAGGAGGACGGCATCAACAGTTGTTCTGAAGTTAAGTTTTGGTACACAAGACATAGGACCAAAGTCAACTGTATAATATTTGTCAAGTCCCAATCACATGTCTGATTAGGAGAACGAATGGCGACTTAGCATAAAAACAAAAAGAAGAAATGCACAACCTACCAACCTCTCTGACGGAACAGCAAGAGGCTAAAGGCAGAAAGACCAAAGCAATGACCAAGAATCAGATGGCTGAGGCTCCAGACCTCCTGCAGAGAGGAAGAAAGGAAAGTGCCCTTTGATAAAACCCGATAATACGAGGAAACTAAGTCACAGCACTTGCCAAGTTCCAAATTCTGATTTGTAAGTTGAACTATCTAAACCCTTTTGTCTTCAGATGATTAAGCTTGTACAAAGCAGTGACTCAGCTTCCTGTGGTGGTCCCTTAGGAATGACACCACATGGTTTCCGCCTACAACATCTGATCCCAGCAGGCCTCCCGCTGGACAGCCTGCTGGGAGGAGCAGTCAGCACCGTTTGGGCAAGGAGCAGTGGCCGCGAAGGACGACAGCCAGCTGCAGCCTCCGCCGGCTTACGGAGAGCAGTCTAGAGCTTGTTTCGAGAACTCTGGAGACATCGCACGCCACCAACTTCTGTTCACTGTGTGCAGGGACACGGGAAGAAAGGCTCCCTAATTATCCACAGGCAGATAGATTACGGACCTCAGCAAGTTAACCCACAAACCCGAGAACAAGAAAACTTGATTTTGTGTGTGCATGGTTTTCTTACTGTGAGAAAAACTTAAGCTAGTTGAAGAACCTGCTTTCAATTATCTTAATTAACAATTAGCAAGTACTTACTTGGCAATTAACTGAAAATTGATAGCATCCACTAAGTGCCAAATAAGCAGCACAGACAGTAACATTTTTGGAATTGAAACAGAGATTCTTTTCATTTGGGAAGGTGGCAGAGGCTTTTGGAGAAGATATGTGATTCAACCGTGTGTCTCGAATGAGCAGAAAGCAGGGCAGGGATGGTCTGCAAAGGGTTCAGTGCGTTCTCAGTCTGGGTCCCTTAGCAGTTGGCCTTGGAGGGGAAAACGTGAAACATCCCTAGAAGACTGTGACCTAAAAAAGTCCACTAAAGGCTGAGGATACAGTTCAGCAGCATAGCGCCTGCCTGGCAAGTGTGAGGTAGTGAGTTCGATTCCCAATACCAAAAAAAAAAAAAAAGCCCAGACATTTGTTTCACATCTCACGTTACAGCTAAGAAGCTCTACTTGTTGAGAACCTGAAACAAATCTGCCATTATCTGAAAGCTTTTTTAAGTATTTCTCCTTTTTCCACTTGCACATATCTACGTGAAGCCAGATTTTCCTCATCTACTTAACCAAGGCAACATACTGCAACAGATTCACATTATATGCCAGAGAAGATAGGAGAATCCAGCTGTCTTCCATTAACCCTAACACCAAAGAGATTTGCAAAATTTCAACACGGTTACATTCTTCTTATTCCATGTTTTTGGCTTTGGAAAAGTTATTTTTATAAAACTAGAGACCTTATGTAATGGGATTATTGCGCTTTTAAGAGGAATTAATAAGTTCTCTTAAAACTTATCAATTTTAATTTCCATTATTGTAAGTATTAGTAGATCCAGCCCATCATGAACAAAAACCCCTTAGGGTCCTCAGTTGTTAAGAACAGAAAAGGGCACTGAGATCACTGCCTTCTAACACTAAACATCACCCGAGAATGTGCCGTCTCCTAGTCATGGTCTCTGGCTTGGCTTCCCCAAGTTTCTCATTTTTTTAAATCTAATTCAGGCTGTGTGCCAGGAACTCAAAAATCCAGCCTGTCCTTGTGGCCTTCAGGGTTTCTACCATTCTGTTGCAAGTTTCCAAGGTCAGCACTAAACCAGTTGTTTTGAAAATACCTTTTAGGAAGTAAACAATTTTCAATAAAGAAAAGCATAGATGGTGGTGGTTCTCTTAATATTCAGTTATGAAGGTGGCATTATTTGCCATATATCTAATGTTTATTGAGACACACATTAAGGAAATGAAAGACATAGGAAGTTTCTTTTCCTCCCAAATAGCCTTATATGTAACATATAGTTTTATTTATTAACAAGCGATTGGACAGATAAAAGATGGCCAGGATTTCTTGTAACTCTCCCCATCAAAAAGAAGAAATCACTTCCCACATCCTGAATGTAGCCTGGCCCGTGACTGCTTAAGCAATGGGTTATGGCACCAGGGATACTAGGCCGGAACTCGATCCTAGGACTCCGCCCCTCAGATCTGCCTGCGGCACAGGGAAATTCCCAGGTTAGGAACTGCGTGCAGGGGCTGTGGTCATCCCCCAGCTGACAGGCATGTGCATGCGTGGCTGTCTGAGCACTCAGCCCAGCAAACCTGCAGATGACCATGGCTTCAGGAGACAGCCCAGAGCTTCCCAAGAGACCACGGGCAATGCAGTAGAACTCTGAGGAACAATGAAACAGTTGCTTTAAACTATTGTGTGTTGTCTGATTTGTTATGCAGCAATATATCTATTATAACATATATTTATAATATTATTGGGGAGCTATTGCTTAAATTTATAGGGAAGTGGGATACTTCTCTGAATCACTTCATCAAGAGCTGTTGGGAGAACACCAAACACCAATTTAAGTTTTCAGCAATATTTAACTCAGGGACCTGCACGAAGGAAGTCCTTCCATGTTGGGTGACAGAGACAAGTCCCTGTCAGAAATTAACCAACAACGAGTGCTAGAGATGCTAAAGGAAAGGGAGCACTTAGCATTCAAGGATTAGACCTAACAAATTTGATGGGGAATCTCCTAAATCACAATCCACCTACATCGCAATTTCGGCAGGTTCTGTGTCCTTGGATTCCACCTACCAAGGACTGAAACTGTTAAAAAGAAAATCACATCTGTACTGAACACATACAGACGTTTTGCTATGTTACTGTATTTCCTAAACAACACCATACGGCAATCATTTCTAGAGCACTGGGTTAGTTATTACAAGCCATCTAGAGATTAAAATACGCAGGAGGACTGGGGAGGCTCTCTGTGAAGGAAACAATGCTTAAGAGAAGAGGTGTAAGTGTCTGTGGATATGCTGTCCTTGGGGTCCTGTAACCAAGGTTACTGGAGGACCACTGTGTATCTTAGCCAGAGCACAAGGAATCGTCACTGTCTTCCTCCACCGGACCCCTCGACCTTGCAGTAGCTGGTGAGGAACAGATTCGTAGGTTACATAAAGCAGGTTCCCCTGGGTGCGAAATTTAGATTGTTGATTTTCCTCCCCTTAAATTCTCTTCTTATCCAACACCATAATTCCAATAATTTCCCAGAATCATTCTGGGAATCTCTATGGCCTTTTGAACAGCTGCTGAATGTTGATTCCTAAAAGGAATCTTCCTGTGGGTGAGGGAAGGCGCAGCCTATGAATCATAACCAAATACTGAAAGTGTACTCACAATGAATGCAGTAGTATGGAATCTTCATAAACTCAGTGTAGATAAATGGTCTCCTCTGCCACAAGTAGGTTGGTGTAGGGAGCCCTCAACGCTGAGACTGATCTCATGCATGGGGCTAAAAGCAAGACCAGCCCTGAAAACACAGAAAGCCCCAAATAAGCTACCTACACAAGCTGTTCCAGCTCCAAGAGGGCAAGGGGCCCCACGGGCAAACACATTGCTAGGCAGTGGGGTTGAAACTGACATTCTCCTTTGGAGGGTATAAACAAATGTGCTACAGTGGTTGAGCAGGTCCTTCTCACCCATCAGGAGAGTAAGGGCTCCACCTGACCCCAGCTTTGCCTCTTCTTTATCATCTCATCCTCTTGTGGTCCTTCACCCCAAGAACCTCAAGAGCTGCATGAATTACGGCAGGTTGGGACAGAAAACCTCAGTTGCTTCCTCCTTTCTGTTTAGTTAAGATTTTTATGGATAAATGTGAAAAGCAAGTGGGACATCTCTTCTAACCAGGGGGTTAGTGTAGAGTCTCCTGACTTGCCTTCCACTGGTTTCTCCTGCCCCTGACTTCTTACTCCATCACACAGGTTGATCTCTGGGCCTTACCTGCCATGTGACCCAGGGAAACTGACCCAGGGCAGAGGTGACTTTCTTCGCTGTCACCCTAAACAGTATCCTAAATACAGCTTCACGTCCCTTGATGTGAGACCAGGGGAAACACAGCTCCTCATTACAGCGTCAGGACCTCACTACAGCTGGGCTGGGGAACCAGAGCCTTCATGATCCTCAAGAAGCTAAAGCCTGAAACAGCCACTGGGCGTTCTCCTTTGCCTTCTGCACATCAGGGCTGCTGGGAACAGTGCACCAGCGAGGGGAAACCAGAGGTCAGAAGAACACTTTGGCTGGGGCGAGAGCTCTGGCTGCCGGTTGCAGATACCTTAGCATATTTGGTAAAGGACGTGGAGAATCTGTCTCTGACACCAGGAGGCTCTGGCCATCATCAATAGGAAAGACCTGCTGGACCTTTCTGGCCTTATCAAAAACCAAAAGTGAAGGAATTGGGTGCTATATGTCCTTGTTTGCTTGCTTGTTTGTTTTACATTTGACTACTTTTGGCTTCTATTTTTTCTTAGTTTAGGAATTTTATATTTTGAGTTGTTTTCTCTCACTGAGTATGGAGGTTACATGAGTGGACTTGCTCTTAGATGATACAATCAAACCCTGAGAGACTTCCAGATGTTATCTGAAGATTTGGGGCATGTCCCTGAGTCAAATATCCTTTAAAAGTTTTCTTTCTTTCCATTAAAGATTCTGTGTTGTGTAACATCATTGCATTATGTAACCCTTTGCAATTTACCCAAATTGAGTAAAATGAGTGAGTCAAGCATTCCCTGACCAGGAGTCTATCAGACACCCAGCATTCTCAGTTTGGGGGACCTAGGAAACAAAAAACTAACTCTCGGGTCTTCTCACTAGCTAAACTGAATTGTCAGAATGAAAGCTAGACACTCAACAAGGCTGGGCCACCTGCGCATTAAAAGTTTGAATATATTTTGGGAAAACTTAACCCTCAAATATAAAATTATTTACAAATTTTCTCTTTAAATTAGGTAATAGAAGTCAGGCAGGGTGCCACACTCCTGTAACGCCAGCACTCAGGAGGCTGAGGCAGGAGAATCGTTGCAAGTTCGAGACCAGCGTGGGCTACAAAGTGAGCCCAAGGCCAGCCTGAACTGCATAGCAAGGCTCTGTCTCAAAAAGACTAAGTAAATAAATAACTAAATAAAATCAGGTAATAAAGAGTCAAAGTATCAGAATAATGTCTCTATTCTCCAGAGAAATAAATTTACACAGCTTTTGTATCTAGATACTCAACTTGTATCTGGATGTCCCCCCAAAGTCCCATGAGCTCACAGGACGGGCTTTCCAGGGGAAGCTGGACCTAGTAGGTGTAAATAAACGATCAGTCCATTGACTGGCTCGGTATAGCATGGTTGAATGGATTTATGGAAAACAGAAGTCCTGCCCTGGGTGTGGGTGGCATCAACCAATAGGCTTGTAGCCTGGATGGAATAGAAAGGGAAAGGAAGGTTCACTGCCTGCTGCCTCCTGGCTACCCTGCCATGGACTGCTCCTCCTCTGCAATACCCCTCTTCCATGCTACCCTGCCTTAGAGCCAGCTATAAAGTGAAACCTCTACAAACTGTGAGCTAAAATAAACCTTTCCTCTTTTATCATCTAGGTGTTGGGTATTTTATCCCAGCAATGAGAAAGTAACTAAGACAGCTTTGCCTTAACATCTGTGGCCTTCACAGAGGACCAAGTATAGTGAACAGCTTCTATGTGCTTTTCTTAAGACAACAATCGAAGCTATGGTCCACCTATTGTTCTTTCCTATAGGAGCCAACACAGCAAATTCTTGGAAACAGGCTGATCCTGAGACTTACACTCATCAGTGAAAACACCACGGCCCACAGGCTGCCCCTCCCCCAACCTGGGCCGCAGAAAACACGACGGTGAAATTCATTCCATGACCCAGAGATGGTTTCTGCTTTGTTCTAGCTCAAAAAAGATTCTTCCTAGATTTTTTAAATTGTGATAAAAAAATGTAACCCAAAGTTTACCTTCTTAATTATTTTTAAATGTACAATTGTTTCTTGTCCGTTTGGCTAAGATCAAGTGTAGCATCTGTTCTTATCAGTTTAAATGTATGTTCAGGAGTGGAAAGTATACTATTGTCGTACAGACAATCTCCAGAGTTTTCTCATCTTGCATAACTGAAACTATGTACCCACAGAACAGCATTATTTAAAAATGTCAAAGCTACCTCTAGTTCTCCAAGTAGGAGCCCATTTCTATCTTAATAAGTAAAAAGAAGATGGTTTTCAGCAATCTTTTAAAATTTCACAAAGGCTTTATCAAGTTTAGGACAGCATAACAAACATTAAAATTTGCTAAGAACATGCACACGCTGTGACTTCAATAGACATGTGGCGAATAATGCTCAAAACATGCCAGTTAAGAGCGTACTTTAGCATCTTAGGTAAGTCAAAACCAACACCATTGGGATGTGTGTTAGCTTTGTGCTACTGTGACAAAATACCTGAGATAATCAACTTAAAATGAGGAAAGGTTTATTTTGCCTGAGTTTGGGGGTACAATCCATGATCAGTCACCTTTATTTGGGGTCTGCGGGGAGAGAACACAGCATGGCAAGTGTGATGGTAGACACAATGTTCACCTCACAGCAGCCAGCCAGCCAGAGACAGAGACGGGAGGAGCCAGCACACACTGCCCGTTTTGCGGGCACCCCGCCCCATCACCTACAGCTTCTCCCTCACCTCCCAGGACCCCTCAGCTGAGGCCCCAACCTTTCACACGTGCGCCCTGGGCACATTCCAGAGCCCATCTGTAGCTGGATGGGTGTGCGGCCCACATGGGTCAGAGGTCACAGAGGAAACCGCAGGTAGGAGGGATTTGCTTCCCACCCCTACTTCTGCGTTTCAAGTTAAGAATTCATTTGGTCAGATTTCAGTATTTGACACAATTAGAGAAAAGTAAGTCCTCTGGGTATCTACGCACAACCACAGGGCAACCAGTCTACTTTTCTACAGACACTCTCTTAATCATGTTTATGCAAACTGTGCATCCAACAAGCCACATTATTTGGGGTTCCCACACTTTAAAACAACTGACTCTGCTCTGCACGTAGGGTGTTTTCTGTCTTTGTCAGGCTCCCAAACTCAGCCGTTCTCCGACGCCACCTGCCCCTTCCTGTGTTTCCCTGCGCCTTTCCCTCTTTGCAGACATGTTTTGTTTCTTTTTTTCAATGTTTCTCATGTATTATGTTCCATTTTGTAATGCAAATGTGCAGAGACACAGACACACACTTAGGAGTCACCTGAATTATTCTTTTGTATTCCTTTTCAAATAGTGTCTTTCAAATGCAATGCACTCACAAGTATGCATGGAAGTTAACTGCAGTATCTCTTAAAGATCTCCATAACGATTTGCATTAATAGGAATAAAAACAAAACCATTGCTTATCACAATGCAAGTTAAAATTTACAGGCCAAATTATTTGAACAGTTTACCCCAAGATTTAGGATTTAAAGGCTAGTAAAGTTAGTCTGAGGTTCAACAGCTCCCTCTTGCGGTCTTAAAGGGAAACTGAGTTTGTGGGACACCAGTGTTCATTGAACTAGAATTTCGATTTATTTTAGAATTTAAACTGAAGTGGCTCTCAACCAACTTCAATTTTAAAGTTTTAAATCAATTACTAGTGACTGGGACATTTTTATTTAGTGTAAGGATCTTATTTTCACGATGAGCATAAATACAAAGTTATTTAAAAAATTAGACCAACGGTTTCCATCCCAAATGGCAGTAAAACTACTGTGTAGGTGTTAATAAAATATTTCAGGTTAAAAAACAAAACAAGTTTTCATAAAGACGCAGATGCCACTCAGTGCATGGGAGCAAATGTATCCGAAAACTTAGTAACAATATAGAACACTACCATTTTTTTTTTCTTTTTGCTTCTTTTACCAACAGTGTTAATGACTGGTAACTTTAAAGTTCAAGCATTATAACTAGAGAATCACATGCGCAGAAGTTTGAAGTGGCTCCAAACGCAACACCTCACAGCACAGATCGCCAGCCTTGAAGTCACCGCAGCCCTGCGGCCAGCAGGTCTCGCTCAGTGGGGAAAGCGGCCAGCAGGAGCCCAAGCACTGGCCGCAGGCGGGTCTCAGGGTCTCAGGGACCTCAGGTGGGCTTCCTGGCGTAGAACCTCAGGTCTGCACGTCATGCAAGGAGGGCGTAAGTGTCAATAACAATGCAATGTCTGGATTCTGACATGAGGACACAGACTGCTCTGGCAGGAAAACACCAGGGCCGAACCACAGAAGAAAGGGACGGGACCTCAGTCCCCCCAGCGCTCACGCCCCACGGAGAGGACGCCTGTGGCTGCTAATGTGACCTCGTCACTCCCGGGAGCTCTCCCTGCACGTGGGCCATTGCTTTCCCCTGAGACCCCACTGCCAAATGGGACCTCCAAGCTGCCTGGGATTCCAGGCATTTCCAAGCAACAAAATTTTTCAGATGAGTTCCACAGGGTTTCCCACTACAGTTTTACTTGGAAAATAAAATCTGACCTCAGAGAAGGATTTTCATTAAAGACATTTACTCTAATTATAAAGTATGCAGAAGAGAAAAAAGAGAATACACTGGTATCTAATTCCTAAAGGAAAGCTGATAATCATTTAGCTCGTGACATTAAAAACTGCTTTATAATACACACAAATACAAGGGTGGGCAATAGTTTTTAAGTAATGAATTTATACACAAAACCAAACCACAAAAACATGTATAAATTTTAACTAGTTTCACAGTTATCAAATTTGCAGTGATGTTATAAAAACACACTGTTTTCTTTTATAAATAAAAATCAGTAATATAGCAGAACCTTCTTTAGAAACACCTACACTTCCCCAGAGTATCGCCCAAATTCTGATAACACTGACATCCACCCAGCTAGGTATGGCTTAGTATTTTCTTTCATCCTAAATCATAAAAATGTTTTTTAAAAGAACAACTAAGTTTCTTATACTTCATCATAATTTCTTTTTATCTGCTTTTACACTAAATGATTCTGAGGTAAAATAAATCCATATCTGATTGATAATTCACTTGCAACATATATAAAACTTTGACACCATATGCCATAATGTTAAATTTTTCACAGACAAATGCAAATAGTTATTTTCTAAAAATATGCCAAATAAGCAAAATATAAAAGAAATACTTTCCTTATTGCAGGTCAAAGGAAAGTAGCAAATGTCATATCAGGTAAGACAATGGTTCACCAAATTAATAACCCTCTGAATTTAAGACAAACAAGTGATTGCATCATGGTAAACCATACCTGTGTCATGGCCATTGATGGGTAGACTGGATTTCTGAAGCCTAAATGTAATCTCATGTTGTATTTCCTATATAATGTTTTGTCTCACTCAGTTAAAGCTCTTCTTAAACTGGTGCCCACTTTGACAGGAGAAAAAGGTATTGAAAAGGATATTTCACTCATTACCTAAATGGCCTTCCTCAGATTCTTAAACCCAGCAGGTGAATCATGGCTAACTATAATGCTGAGATGGAAAACTTGGTCTTTTGCAACACTTCTCTTGGTTCATCAGAAAGAACATTTTGACCTCACAACTGTGAAAAGTTTGATAGTACAATTCAATCAAAAACAGGATGTAGATACAGTCATCCCTCAGTGTCTGTGATAGGTTGACTTCAGAACCCTATAGGACACCAATTTTAGTAAACGCTGCACCTTATATATAAAATAAAATGGGGCAGGACTTGTATAGAACTTACACAACCCTGTAGACTTTATCACCTCTGAGTGATACAATGTCAGTGCTATGTGAATAAGTACTGTGGTATATTTCTAAAGGAATAATAACACAATTCTGTATATGTATGGCATAGACACAATTTAAAAAAATTTTTATTTTTGGTTCAATCTAAGGCTGCAGAACCTGCGCATATAGAAGAACAACTATGCATAAATGAACACACACACTAAAATGTTAAATAATGAGCTTATGCTTGTATAATAAAACAAAAACAAAACACCAATATATTCCCAGTTTTTTTATTACTATAAAATACTTTACAACTTAATGGGCCATATCTGGTTTTCTATTGATGTGAATAATTTGTATTTTTTCTAAAATATATCTGCCACAAATGGATTGACTAAGTGATTTAATTTATCTGGCAGGGACAATAGAACATTGTGAGAATTAAATGAATGGATGTATTGCTGTGGTATGAATGTGTTCCCCAGAAGTTCGTGTGTTGTGTGTCAATGGCATTCAGAGGCAGAGCCTTGGGGAGGTGATTAGGGTCAGAAGAAGCCGTGAGGGCGGGGCCCCCAGGATGGCACGCGATGCCGTGCTGCGATGCGGCAGGAAAGGCTCACCACAAGCCAGGCAGGTGCTGGTACCAGGCTCTGTGACACCCAAGTCTCCAGAACTGAGAGCCAAATGAACTTCAATTCTTACACTTGACCTGGTCGCAGGTACTGTGGCACTGCAACAGCAAACAGACTACAACGTGAACGGAGAGAGCTAAGAAGAGGGCCTGGCACCTTGTGCATGTATATTAATGAATGTTGCTATTTTGGGGATTCATGAGTACAACAGTACAATGTCTTGGGAATCCTCAACCTTTTAAAGATATTGATTTGACTCTTTTCCTGATGCATGGCTTGGCCCCTACCTGGGAAGGATTTCTCTTTCCTAGTTCCAACCGCTTTGCTTCACCCTTGGGTACTCACTGCCATCTTTCTCCTTCCTGGAGCACACCTCCACCCAAGCTGCTTGCCACCGTCTGCTGCAATATGTCTCAGTAGCCCTCCAGATGGCATTCACCAATTGACTCTTTCATTCACCACTTTAGCATGTGTTTACTGAACGCCAGTTACGGGCCGTGGTAGGAGCAACACTCAGAGCCAGGTCTGAATCCTCCACATCTCTGGAACTGATCATCTGTTTGACCACGCTGTGGGGTGGGTCTGAGTGAGGACAGAACCACCTCCCAGGGCTGGATCCAGGGCACGCAGTATGTCTTGGAGTGTCCCCAAGGGCTTGTCTCAGGACAAATACTATCTTGGTCATTTTCTGCTATAATAACTGAATAACATATATTGGGTAATTTATGAAGAATAGAGATTTATTTAACTCATGGGTTGTGGATGCTGCAAAGTTCAAGGTCGAGATTCCATTCTGGAGAGCACCTTCTTGCTGGTAGAGACCCTCAGCAGAGCCCTGAAGTGGGACAGGGCATCAGATGTCAAAAAGGCTCAGGGGAAATTGTTTTTATCAGACCCACTCTGTGACAACTAACTCATTCAATTAATGACTTAGTAATCCATTCATAAGGAGGAACTCCCACAAACCATTCACTTCCCAAATTCCCACTTCCAAATACCATTAAGTTTCCAACGTATGAATTCTTGGAAACGATATCCAAACCACAGCAAGGACACAATAAAACTTATGGGGGAGAGAATACAGAGACATAATAGCTAATGAAAGTTGGGAGTGGAGGAAGTGGGTGGAGGGCAACCTAGACTCATAGGCTATGCCTGAGGCTCTGAAAAATTCAGCCTGCTTGTCTTGACAGTGAGTAGTATTCCAAGTCAAACCGACGATTTTGCTTGGTTGTGGGCAGAGAAGGGAAAATATAAGCCCAATATCGTGGGTGTAGTTTGGACTACTGTACAGTTGATGGTCTAAGTTCTTCTAGAAAGAACTTAAGAAAACTGGAAGCCAGTTAAATGCCATCAGTGCCACATCCAGGGTGATGTCAGAAATGGGAAATTCGTATTTTGATCCTGATAAAAACTATCACTGCTGAGAAACAGGGAGAAGAGTAATGTGGTGAGGGTCACATCCCAGAAGGAAAGGAGAGATGCCAATGGGACAGAAACCAACCCACCTTCAACCCGGCTGCAACCCAGCTACCTAGGAGGAACCACTCAAGAGCAGAGACGAGGGGCTGCAGGAGACTGAAGAAGGTGCATCAAGCGCCCACAATCCTGCTGGGAGGTCAGAGCCAAGACACTGTCCCTGTGGCTCACACCACACCAACCTTCTCCAACGCTCATACCGAGTTTCTTCCACATCTGGGCAGCCGAGGAGTACTGGCAGCATTGGAAGGACACTGACTGCTCTCAGGGGGGAAGACTAAAGGAAAACAAAACTGTGCCATTGGCTTTAATGATTTAAAAACTCACACGACAAAGAAAACACCACTGGATTTTAAATTGTGTTTATACTATTGACTGGTTTGATCATTTAGGCTTTATCATGAAACAAGGGTCATTTATCAAAATGAGGCTTCCAGGCCAGGTGGAGGTGCTGGGACCACAGACCTCTGCCTGCTGAGGGTTGGGGGGCAGCCCGAGGTGGGCAGAAGGAAGGGCCAGGCATGGGAAGTGGTGTCGTGGCTGCTTCTGTAGATGTTCTTCTGGACACAGCCAGTAGAACCCTCACTAAGATCAAGAGGAAACACCAGGCTGAGACAAGCAATCAAGCCAAGAGGAGACAGACTTAGTTTAGGATCCATCCTCAACACACAGTGTGGTCTGCAACACAATCACATGCAGGCTTTTCATAAACCATCTACCCAGAGGGCTTTCAGAGACAGACATGAGCTCAGAGCCAGGGGTCATCCGAGATTTGGTTTTTATTGTTATGTTCTGTTAAGCAAGGGTTTTAAGATCTATCATCCAGCTAGTACTTCTCAGTGGAAGTAAACTGCTAAGGTTTATGGACTCTGGGTGTTTAAAAAAAACAAGAGAGGATCCCAGAGGACGAACTGGCTTGAAGTCAGTAAGTTTGTGATCTGAGCCTCACCCATTGCATCCTGGAGGGTGGGTCAACTATAAGAATATAAGACTGATGGGAACCTCAAGACCCAGGACAACAGACCTGTGCATAGATGCACACACACCTCCGGAGGATGAAGTAATCAGTGAGGCTGGTAAGGGGGAAGCATCTGAAGCAGCAGGGAGGAGACAGCAGCTGGACTCTGGAGAACTCCACCAACAGAAGACCAGTCCCAGCCCCCACATCCAGAGGCCAAGATGGGCTCCATACCCAACACATCTGTGGGATGCAACATGGACATTAGCACAGAACTGTAAACACCAGAAGAAGAAACTGAACATAGATGCCCCTGTGAGCACGCCAGCTGCCATCTGGGACTGGTAACCAGCACCAGTGGGGAGAACCAGGCAGTCAACCTCCTGCAACCTGGTGCCATCAGGGGAGCCTTAGTGTAGCTGCACATGTCTGAAGAAGCCAGCCCTGTACCCCACCGCCTCCCTGGGAACCTAGGATAGGAGAAACCCAGGTGCCTGACCCATTCCCGTACACTGCAAACAGACAGCCAACACGGGAAGTGCCTGGCACCTTACAACCTGCTTGTCTGGAAGAACCCAGGAAAATGTCAAGATGAAGAAGCAGAAGTCACTCTCTGGCCCCCAGCCCATGCAGAGCAAGTCCAAAAGATGTAAATATGGATGAGATTGGAAGTCGCACACCTGAAGTTTCTGAAGTGATGGCAACTGAAATAAAGAAACAACTTCATGAGGCTATTAAAGAAATTAGATTAGAAATGCTATGTCAGGTAAAAGGAGAAATGAAAAACATAATAAAAGAATTGCTGAGTGTATCTAAAGAAGACATGGACAAGACAATAGAAGACCATAGAAAAAGGAGGGAAACCGTGAATGAACAACATAGGAGAGATATAGAATGCATGAAACAGATTCAAAGAAATATTCAGGGAATTAAAAATTCCATCAAAAGCTGCCAAAACCACTTGAAAGAAACTGAAGATAAACTTTCAGACCTTGAAGACAAGTTTGCAGCTAGCAACTGTGAAAGGAAAGATCTCTTAAAAATAACAAGCAACCAAGAATCAATTCAATGGCTGCAAGACGACATGAAGAAAAATAAGAATGATAGGTGACAATGGAAAAGCAGGGGTCAACACAAATGAAATAATAGGACTATTTACAGAAGTAATAGCAGAAAATTTCCAAAGCATGGGAAAAAGATATTACATACAGATAAGTGAAGCATATAGAACTCCAGCTAGCCATAACCAAAATAAATCTACACCCAGACATATAATAATCAAGATCTCAGAAATTCAGCAAAAGAAGAGAGTATTAAGCTGTTAGAGGAAAAAAACCGAGATCACTTGTAAAAGAAAATCCATCAGAATCACGACAGACTTCTCAACACAAACCATCAAGTCAAGAAGAGGTTGGAGCAAAGTATTTCAAGTCCTGAAAGATAACAACTTCCAACCCAGACTGATGTACCCTGAAAAAAACTATCTTTAAAAATTAATGGAGGGACAAGATAATTTCATGACAAAAAACAACTGAAGGAATTAATGACCACCAAACCAACACTACAAAGAATACTGAAGGACATTTTAGAGAGAGATAAAAATGACCATGGTTCCAGTAACAGCAGCAGAGGGGGATCGCTAAGCAGGGCACGCAGTTGAATGAAGTGGAAAAGTAAGGAGCCAATGGCAGGAAAATATCAAGGCAGACATGAGCCAGTACATGGTGGCTGTAACCATTAATGTAGATGGCCTCAATTCATCAATAAAAAGAAACACAGGCAGAATGGATCAGGAGACAAGATCTGTCTATATGTTTTATACAAGAAACACATTTAACTCGAAAGGAAATTCACAAACTGAAAGTCAAAGGAGAGAAAAAACAATGCTGTATGTGACAAGGAATAAAGAAAAGGTAGGGGTAGCTTGCCCATCAACTTCAGAATGGATAAGAAAGATATGGCATTTTTACACAATGGAAAGCTATTCAGCTATAAAGAAAAATAACCTCAAGGCCCTTGTAGGTAAATGGATGCAACTTGAGATCATGCTCATGGGTGAAATGGTTCAGAGTCACATGGGTAACACTGTGTTGTCTCCCTAGTACAAGAGACTGAGGGAGTTAGTGGGATCCAAAACGCACAATGGATATTGTGAAAGTGTAAGGGAGGGAGGCATCTGAAAAGGGATGGTGGTAGCCATTGTTAATTTCCCATTATCTTGTTTTGAAGTCTTATATCACATTCACTGTTTTGTTTTGATCAGCTCTATTCTGTTTTGTTCTGTTTCATCTTATTCTCTTCAAAATTAAAAAAAAATAAACAAAGATAGGTCTCTTTCAGAGTATGCCTTTCCTTTGGCATATTGTTTTGCTTCCAGAGTCCATTTTGGTAAAGAATTATGACATCACTGTTTAGAAATGACAGCTTTGCTCCATAAGAAAACATGGATATTGCCATAAAATATAGAAAGTGCCCAAATGAACCCTGTGTCACAGCTAGAGCAGTCACTTGGAAACTTGAACGTGAGATGGCATGAGGCCAAAATAACGTGTGCGAAGGAGGACCTTAACTAAGAATTAAAGGAAGGAGATCTTCTTGCCAGTACCAGTAACCCGCTTGGGCTCCTTTTTAGAAGTCACTAGAGAACAACAGTAACATTCAGGGGAATACAAAACCAACTGTATTACTGTACACACTAAGAAAACAGCTAAGTAGACTGTTAAAATATTCATTGGCCAAAATAATTGACAAGGAGAGACGTCCATCATAAGAACACCTGAGAGAGAATTAATTTGTAAATAATTTATATGATTGCATCTTAGACTTTGGATAGTTGGAAAAACTAGACTCAGGAGTGGAGTCCAAGAAGGCCCCATGAAGCCATCGTCTAGCGTCAACAGTCATCACATTTTGTAATTTTCATGTTTTGTCATCTGCATTTCTAAGCTGCAGTTCCTGTCATCATGACATTTCAAACCTAAATAACTCAACATCCTCTCAGAAAAGGAGATAATTCCTTCTTACCTTCTTTCTTTCCTTTCTCCCTTTCCTCCCCCCTACTTTCTTTCTTGTGCTGGGAACTGAACACAGGCCTTGCAGATGCTAGGCAATCACTGTAGAGCTGGCTACAACCCCAGTCCTTTTTTATTTTCTTACTTTGAGGCAAAGTCTCACTGAGTTGTCCAGGGTGGACTCAAACATTAATCCTCCTGCCTCAGTCTCCTGAGTGACTGAAATTACAGATGTGAGCCACCATACCTGGTGATACTTTCAGATATAACTGCCACACCATTATTACACTAAGGATTATTATAAATATTCCTAAGTTAACTCTTTAGTCCCATGATGTGTTTGTTATAATTCCCAAATTTACCAAAAGCTGTTGTTCCAGAAAGTCTGTTTAATCTCAGAAGTCATGTCTCACAAAAACATTTATAACTCACATTTCACCTGAAATAGCACAAAATTCCATTCAAAATGGTAGAAAATAATGCTTAATGCACAGAAATGTTTTGTAACAAAGAATAACCTATAATAAATACCTCTGTTTGCATTGGTTTTGTCCATACTTCAAAGGGTTTCTTAGGATATGCTGAATCTTAAGGGAAACTCAAGAATCATGACTGCCTATCCTTGATGAGGAATGGGATCACTCCCTTCTGGCCCTACAGAATCATCTGACACACTTTGCAGCCTGTAGAGGGGTCTTTTTTGCTACAGCTACTGCCTAAGAACCTCCTGTTGAATCTTCAATGAAGTAGAAGTACATTCTGGGAGTCACATGTATACATAAATAATGATTCTAAAAATGTTTAGCAGTTTTCCTATGGATCAAGCAATATAAAATTTCATTAAATCCTCACAATGAACACATGAGGCAAATATTAAGCCTCTTCCTAAATTCTGTTGCATATACGTGTGGGCTTTTTGTGTGTATGTTTGGTGCTAGAGATGGAAGCTATGTCACACTGAGAACGTGCTCTGCCGCTGAGCTATATACCCCAGTCTTTTCCTCCTAAGTTTAAACTTTAAAAGAACTTTGAGCTTTAGTAACTTGTTCTAAGCTCTCACAGCAAGGCATTGTTAGAACAGGATTTTGAACCTAGCCATTGGTCACCCCCAGTCTCCCAGCCACTAGCCACAGAAATGACTACCAGGCACTTTCTATGGGCAGGTGAACTCAGGAAGACACAGACCAACAAGATGGGAGCAGGCACCCAGCCTGTCCCTCCCTTTCACCAGGCAGGCTCTGGACAGGGACACTTGACAAAAGTGTGTTAAACTCAATTCTGCACAGCACACTGGGCTCAGTACTCAGGGACATCAGGGGACCAGGTATCCACCCTAAAAGGCTTGACAGTTGGGTAAGGCATCAACAGAAAGGACCACAACACAAGGCGGGCATCTCAGACCCAGCAGGAAGATCCCTCAGCTAAGATAATGTGGGGAAGGCCATACACAAGAGGTGCACACAAATAAGATTTTAGTAGAAAGGTTGGCTTTGGTTTGCAAGGATGGAGAAGGAGTGTACTAGCTTTCTGACACTCACGAAATATCTGACACTTGCAAATTAAGGGAGGAGAGATTTATTTTAGCTTATGGTTTCAGAGGGTTCAGTCCATGGTTAGCAACCTCTAAAGTAGAAACATTATGGCTGCAGGATGTGGTGGAGAAAAACTGCCCACCTCAAGTTGGCCAAAAGCAGATAGAGAGAGAAGGGAGGAACCAACGACAAAAATACACCCTTTCATGTCTCACCTTCCACGACCTATCTCCTCCAACTAGGCCTGATGTCCTAACAGCTATTAACTCATAAATGGATGAACTTATTAGTGTACCAATGAACCAATCACCTTCCAGAAATCTCTGAACAAACAAAACCTTTGGGAGACATTTAGATCTAAATTCTAATAAGAAAGTTAGTCCAAATGGCAATAGGAAGAAATCCCAGGCCAATGGTGGACCCCCTCCATATTTTAAAGCTTATCCTCTGTGTGTGTGCATGTGTGTGTGTGTGTGTGTGTGTGTCTGTCTGTCTGTCTGTCTGTGTCTGTCTGTGTCTATGAGGTACTGGGGATTGAAACTAGATCCTCTGCACTTCCCTAGACCATTTTATGTTTTTATTTTGAGACAAGGTCTCAATAGTCACTATATTGCTCAGGCTGGGCTCCAATTAGCAACCTTCCTCCCTTAATCTCTTATGAGTGTTGGGATTACAGGCATGCACCACCATGACTGGCTGCCCAAGAGATTCTTTGTGATGCTCACAAAGCAAGAGCATCCTTCCTTTCCCACCATTTACACAGCTCCTTGGAAGACATCCTAGAACAGCCTCCCTGCCCAAAGTTGGTAAGGCAGATACAACAGTGTTAGGATTTAGTTCCCTGGGTCCCATTGCTCTCCTCGGCTCTCTGCTTGCAAACCATACGACTAGAACATTCCTCAACGCCTCAGCTGTGAAATGGGATCTTGACCATACATTATCTGTTGACTATAGGGATGATCAAGCCCACTAGTACAAGTATTGTTCAGCTCAGTATCTCCCATAGTTAGTGCTCAATAAATTGGAGCTACTGTTATAATTAATTATTACAAAGGTCTCCTGGTCTGGCTTCTGCCTGGCTCTTCTGTGCCACATTGCTCTTCCAGCCCCCTTCAGTTTGCTGAGCCACATTCTGGCCTTTGCATTTGTTCATATATTAAATTACATGGTATGAGCAAGAAGACCTTACCATGTGACATTTGAACTGTGGTTCACACATTGTTTACAGGATTTATTTCGTCATATTTGAAATCGAAGGAAGCCTAATGTCCTAACATGAAGTCCTAAATATTTTCTGTCTCAGTCGCTGCTCTTGTTGCTGAGACACAGTGCTCAGTACCCACAGTGTAAAGGAGGAGATGCTTAGCTTGGCTCACTTTTTAGTCCATAGCAAGCTGCCTCCAAGGACGTGTCTGGTAGAAGAAAGCTGCTCCCGTCATGGTGGACAGGAAGCCAAGAGTGCAAAAGGATGAACCGGGAAGGCAGATGCGACCTTAGGGCCACACCCCCAGCGATGCCCCCTCCAACTGGACCCCACCTTCTAAAACCAAGTCAGCTCTCAGCCCCCGTGATCCACTCACCTTCCAAAAGCCCCACCTGGGAGCCCATGAGGCTCCCGGGGGAAATCTAGATATAAGCCAGAACATAACCTAAAAATAGAATTTTGGGTAGTTACTCACAAAATTGCTGTCTTTTCTCTGCAGTTCACACTGAAAACTGAAGGAATGTCACAGGCACCTCTGGCCACTTCCAGCTGTTCTCATCCTGTGCTTCCAGGAGAAAATCTTCCATCCAGAACAATGAGCTGAGCAGGGAAATCATGCAGCGGAGCAGGTAACAGTTACGCAAGATACAGTGCACTGTCTTTTAGAAGGTCAGTTTTAAAGGTCAAGGGGGTGGAAATTTTCATAAAGGAGGGAAAAATGTCAGCTATGTTGCTGTCCACAGGAAAAGGAATCTACTCCTCCACTGGCAAAAACGCCTAGACTGCTTCTTTCTGCGCCTTGGAACTGACTTGGAAGGCTTGTTGGCAAGGTTAAAAGAATGTGCAATCTTTGGGAAATGGCCCTCTACATTTTGTGTGACCTCAGACTCCTTCACAAGATATTTGTGAGCTGTTCTTCATCACATTGACTATGTGAAGGACAGTTTCATAAATTAAAAATTTTCCTGTCCCTCTCCTATACCCCATCCCCACATCAAGAATGGTGAAAACACATGAATTCATTCCGTCATCGGGTACAGAAGCTGTAAGGCTACATGTCTTATCAGGTATTCTACATTCCCCAAACCATCCTGGAAATTGCTGTTCTTGTTTCACATCTGTGAACACTTTATCTCTCAAACCTAACTATGAGGTCCTGGCCTGGACCTACCCAGCCAAGTGACAGCTAAACACTTTTTGTGAGTTGCTTCTGTGGTTTAAAGCACTGGGCAATCCCTCAGTGCACCAAAGAGCTCAGCTTCTTGCCTGTAAACACATTCATATATTTTAGGAACATGGCTCCATCCAGTCATCTGTCTATCTATCCATCCATCGACTCATCTATCCGTCAATCCATCCAAAGATAGTTAACATAAGAATTTGTGAATTCAAATTATTGTGAAATATGAGAAGTATGTAGGTTGCCAAAGAACAGAATTTATTTGCCATTAAATGCCAGTGTTATCCAGCATTCATGAACTTCACTGCTAGCAAGTCACAAAAGCAGAGTTCTTTCAGATAAGGACACTCAGAAAATTATTCACTTTGAGAAACTTTGAGCTTTAAAACTGAAAGGAAGCCAGGTGTGGTGGTATAGGCCTATAACCCCAGCACTCAGGATGCTGAGGCAAAAGGATTGCTGAGAGTTCAAGGTGAGCCTGGATTACCTAATGAACTCAAGGACAGCCTAAACTACATAGCAAGACGGTGTGTTAAAAAAAAAAAGGTGCTTGCTGGGTTCCAGGTAGAAAGGCCCAGAGAGAGTGGTAGCTGCTGGGATCCAGGCAAACTGTGCAGAAAGGCAAAGAGATCAGCGGGAATGTCAGCCACACAGTAGGGCCCCCAGCCAGGGTGCACAGGATGCAC